>NW_019014635.1:1025170-1037544 GCF_000150535.2 Carica papaya
ATAAAGAATTTGAAGTGGAACATGATTTGAAGAGGATTATGATTGTGGCTTATCAAATAATGAAGATGCATTTAAGAAATTATTGGAAAAGTATGTGAATTCAATTGAGAAGCAACAATTAAAAGAAGATTATGAAGGAAGAGAATAGAATCAACTGGTGATTAAGGTACAAGGTAAGGGATATTTTGTTAAAAAAATATGAGGATGATTAAAAAAATGGGTCGGTAAACTCTATGGATAATGCGCACTTATTAGATAAATAAGATTTTTTCCCTTAAGGCTTTCAATCTCTAAAATTAAAAAATACAAATGAAGTTATTATTAGGAAACATGACATATCTTAGCTAAAGGAAGAAGCTTGGTTTAGCTTCTTTCAATCCTAAAGAAAATGTCATAAGAGGTCTTGACTAGCTACAATAGAGGAATTTAGAGGTATTTTATGACTTATTGCAGAAAATGTTACTACTCGTATTAGCTCCTTAGTTTGGTACTTATGTATTCTCTAATTCTAATATTACAATAATAGAATATTCAAGGTCTAGGTCAGAGGGGGAAGAGGAAGTTTTTAATGATTTGATTGTTAAGAATGGTTACATTTTTTGTTCATGCATCAAAGTTAAATTTATTCAATTGAAGGTTTGTACTTCATTATCACTAATATTAATTTGTACAATCTAGGTATACCTAATCACTAGTATGATTAAGATACACACAAGTAATCATAACCTCTTAACATTAAAATATAGTTTTTCTTCCATAAACCAACAATTTCAAGACAAAGCTAAAGAATAATTTTGCAGTATTATTTGTTAGTTTATAGTAGAATTTATACCTTTTAGAAAAAAGAAAATAATTTAGGATCTATTTACATGGGTTTGTCATGGATTTAGAATATAGATCAATATATTTAAACATAAATGTGTCTAAATTTTAATATTGTTGAATTCAAGCTAAATAGTTAAAAAATATAGAAAAAAAATTAATTAGAGATTGGATAACTGACTAAAGATAGATAAATTAAATTTGGTATAATCAAGTAATAAGAAAATAGTAATTAAGATTTTAAAAATCATAAAAAGTTTGCCTTTTGGCACGTTCTCACAAAGTCTGCAATTTGGCACATTTTCCCCTAATATCAGTGGTTGTTGTCGTCGTGCTTTCACCATAAATGAATCGGCCATGGTTGTGCTCTCTATAACATATGAGGAAGATGGTGAGTGGAATCTCACCGAAATTGTCCTTGATATACAAGAATCATATGATCTATGTCTTATTGGTCGTTTTTTTAATGAATTTAATGGTAAAGTTTAAACCAATGCAAAATACTCTGGCCGACATGTGGCGGCCGATAGGGGGTGTCCGTATAAAGGACCTGGGGGTTGGGTGCTATATGTTCAGGTTGTTTTATGAGGTCGACCTCCAGTGAGTAATCGATGACGACTCATGGACATTCAATAACCATCTCTTTATGATACACCGAATATGTGAAAACGAAAACCCCCTCCAAGTTAGCATAAACCTTTGTCACTTTTGGATTCAAGTCTATGATCTTCCAGTAAGATGTATGTCAGCAGCTATGGCTAAATAATTTGGCGACTTCTTGGGTCACTTTATTGAGTATGACCTAAAATAAGTAAATATCAGAGACCAGGAATACATGAGAATCAAGGTGGTTGTGGACGTGCACAAACCACCATTCAGAAAAAAGAAATTACACCTGTGAACGAGTGAAATGACATGTTGTCATATGCCTCTTTTTAAGTATGAAAGATTGTTGTTATTTTGTTACCTATGCGAACACCTGAGACACTCTGATAATTATTACAAACTCCTTCTACTGAATGTAGGGTCCTCGAAACTATAATAAGATGAAATTATCCGCACACAACCTTGACGAAGAACCACACCATGAGTCATTAGCTTCAAGATGAAATGGGGGGATTCGCTCATAATCAAGGGTGAAATTAGCAAGATATGATGGGAGAAAATCCAAAAACCCTGATACATGCAAGAGTCTTAGTATCTTGGATCCCCCGGTATTGCATATCTAGTTCAGGGAAGAGGGGGAATAAGAAGATAATGAGCAAATGCATTTCGAATGCATAATAGGTCGTAACAGCATAGAGGCGTTGGGCTTGCATGAGGGAAAAAGCTTGGCCACAAAACCAGAGGACCCAATATTAACCCAAGAAGAGGGCAAAAAACAACAGAGATCAACAATAGGTCCATATGTAAATTCAATTGAACTTGAGGCTTACGGAGTAGTCGCAGAAACGTAAACTTAACCAGAACATTAATAGATAAGCAAGACCTAAAATCCAAGCTCAACAGATGCCATAAAAATATCAAGTTAGAACTACCAAGGACTTTGCAACCATCGTGCAGTTACAGCTCAGTAGGAACTTACCCAAAAATTTAAGTCATATATTATTTTTTTAATAGAGATGGTGGATAAGGGAAAACTGGAACTGGTAAAAGCAAGAATTGGTTATGAAAATATTTTGAGAGTTGATAGGCTAGGCAGAGGAAGAGGATTTGTTGTGTTTTGGTTGGGCACCAGTGAGATTTCTATGTTATCTTGCTCTCCCAACTATGTGGATATGAAAGTGGTGCAACCTACTAAGAGTGAGTGGGCATTGACAGGCTACTACGACAATCGAACATGCAGAAAAGATGGAAAACCTTACAGATCCTCTATCAGCTAACATATAACATACGCATCCCTTGGGTGGTAATCGGTAAATTCAACGTCATTACAACAGTATCAGACAAGGAGGTCAAAAAATTCCATCACTGTAAAAGCCCGGAACTTAAAAGGAAATGAATTCATAATTTAAATGCGGAAGCGAATAATAATGTTAGAGTTTACATTCCTTACACAATAAATTGAATTGCCCAATAGAGCTACAAGAATGTCCCTTCTACGTAGTTCATAAAAGATAAATGATAATTAAAGAAAAACGAATAAATAAGTATCCTATGGCAACATTCACAAGCACTTGAAAGGAGTCCAGGAGGTGGACTACTCACAACCCTCTTATTGATCGGGATTTAGATCTTGGTATTCTTGATCTGAAACGGTTAATGAAAGAGTGAGTTACACTAATTCAGTAAGAATATCACATTAATCACTGATACGAAAAATCGAAGTTTAGTAAAAATAAGAAAACAAATAATGGAGTCCTTGCTTTAAGTAAATACATTTTATTTTAAAACTTTTTATTCGATATTTACCGTATGATTTTTTCCAAAATCAACCTATGAGGATAATTAACCAAATGACATTTGAGTTTTATACATAGAATAAAAAATTATTCTTTTTTAGCTTACTTACTGGGACCCTTGGGAGTCCATAAGGATATCCTTCTACTCGTGAACCCAGTATTAAGATTTAATAATTAACCTGATCGTCCCCCTACCCCGTCCGGTAATGGTGCCAAAAACATTACCGCTTCGACATCCCGTTCGGTATGAGGATGAACCATATCTCCCAAAACCCTTCTGGTATGGGACTTCTCAGCCCAGTCCGACTGAGGTAATGTCAATGGTAGGATTCCCTATGTATCGGGTCTCTTTATCCTTTCCTAAGATACCCAGTAAGCTTTCATTTATTTAGATTATCATCATCCAAACAACCACCAAAGTATACCAATGTCTCATTTTATTTTCACCGATTAATTTAAACGATATTTAAACATACGATACAGTTTAGTATAGCCAAATAGTCAAATAATTTAGGAGATAATAAAAATCATCAATTCAACTAAGCACAGTATAATAGTAAGCAAATATAAGCAATACAAGAAAAAAAATACGGAATCAGCACAAATGTGAACTAATCAGTTTCAACTACACTAGTAATTTATAATATTTTTAGGATTTTTTTAATTTTTTATAAAATAAATAATTATTGATTATTATAATTTACCGTAACCGAGAATAGGGTGAGAAATCCTTATCCGTATCAGTGTTTTGAGACATCGTGCTATTTACTATGCCTCTTAACGGGTTTCGAATTTTCTTGCAAAAATTCAAAATACACATCATACAACTAAAAATATCCCAAAAATCTCAAATCGGTGTCAAAAATCCTTTATGGCCAATTTTAGGGTTCCGGCATGGCGGCGGCGCCATGCTCCGATGCCAGCTTTATCGCCTACGACGGTGGTTCACCTCGCCTTGACTGATTTTAGCCAGTTTTGGTCGATTTTACACCTACGAAAAAACACATTAGGGGGCATCGATTGGCCAAAGAATTACAAAAAAAAATTGAACCACCGGCGGGGGGTCTCCAAGTGCAATGGCTCCGTTGGTTCTCCTTCACGACTGGGGTTTCTTCCTCAACTAACCTGCACAGAAAGGGACGGTGAACACAATGGTCAGAAAATTTCTTGAAACAAAAAACAAAAAGAGGCTCATCAGAGGGGTTTTAGAGTTTTGGCCACGGCGACTTCACTTGGATTTGTCTATAGTTTTCAGATTGCTTGTCGTCCCTTTTGCTCCAATATAGCCATGGGGAGACTTGGAATCGAATTCCGAGTGGGTAGGAGAGAATTTTACCTTTTTTAGCGGTCGACGGCGGCTCCAGTGCAGCGGCGCTGGGGGTCGGTCTCCTTCTCCGGTGGCTTGTCCTTCTTCTTCGGCGAGAGCATGTGCGGCTAGGGTTAGAGTTCTCCTGTGACGCATTGTTTTATGCTTATCCCACATTGATCTGTGTCATCCATTCGTGTCGATATGGAGTGAGGAAAGTCATCTGATCATTTCCTTGTTTAGGCCAATTGCGTAGATATTTCTGGGTCGTTCATCGCGATTGATCTCATCTGTTCGATCGGGCCTAAGTAGAGAATGCATCTGAGCCATTCACGTGCGCAAGATTGAATCTGAGCCATCAGATCGTTAGACACACAGATCACTCGCATGGCCTCCTACATGGTACCGATGTCAGCGTGTTTTGCTATGTGGCGTGCTCTGGTTCGTTGTGGCTGCTGACCGAGCCGTCCCACATGGCCGAATTTCTCATTTTTGTATTCTGACCCTCTTGTTTCTAATTTTTCTTTCAAAAATATTCTCTGAACTCAAATTTTCACCGATTTTTCCTAAAAGTGCTTTCAGTTTCGTCCCTAACCTATTTTTTTCAAATAATTTAATAAAATTAAACTAAAATAATATTTTTAATTATTTTTATAAATATAAAAATTGATCCCAAACCAAATTTTGGGTCTGGTTATTATAACTCTCCCCTCTTTAAGAAAAAATTTGCTCCCTCAAATTTGTCACCATCTTACTTAGTCAAACAGTTTAGGATACCAGACTCTGAAGTCCAATTCTAGTCCCTCAAATCTTTATGTGTGTGATTCTGCCATAAGACATTGACGAAGGAAAATTCTCTATTGCGGAGTACTTTACTCTTTTTGTCTATAATGCCCACTTGTACCTCCTCATAAGATAGATCCTACTGCAGTGAAAAGGGCTCATGGAACATGATATGTGAGGGGTCCGGGTTGTACTTACGCAACATGGATACATGAAACACATTATGAATCCTAGATAGCTCTGGAGGTAGTCGTACCAATTCTGTCTAAGATTTTAAATGGCTCAATAAACCGGAGATTTAATTTTTTCCTCTTGCCAAATCTACTGATTCTCTTGAAAGGAGAGACCTTAAGAAATACTCGATTACCTTTCTCAAATTTCAAATCTCTTCTTTGGGTGTCCACATAATTCTTCTGTCTGCTCTGAGTTGTTTGTATGTTCTCCCTAATCTTAATCTTGGCTATAGTCTCATTTATAAGATTTGGGCCAAATAATTTCTTATTACCCACCTCTTCCCAATAGATCTACGACCTGCAAGGGCAACCATACAATGTCTCGTACGAGGCCATGCTGATACTTGTCTGGTAGCTGTTATTGTAGGTGAATTCTATCAAATGCAGGTGATCATCCCAATGGCTCCGAAGTCTAGAATGTAAACTCGGAGCATATCCTCTTTGATTGTCCATCGGTTTGAGATTGGAATGTGGTACTAAGGGACAACTTCGTTCCCATAGTTTGCTAAAAATTAGACCAAAATCGAGAAGTAAATCTGGGGTATCTGTCGGATACCACTATCACTGGAACTCTATGTAACTTGACTATTTCCTGGATATATATTATTGCTAACTTATCCACGGGGTAAGTCATCTTGATAGTTAAAAAGTGAGAAGACTTGGTGAACCGGTCGATAATTATGCAAATAACATCATGTTCCGAACGTGCCTTGGGCAACTCCATCACGAAATTCATTGTGATATGTTCTCACTTATACTCCAGGATCAGTAATGGCTGAAATACTCCGTCTAGGCATTAATGTTCTACCTTAACCCATACCAGACACTTAGAGACAAAGTCGGCTATCTCTCTTTTCATCATGCTCTACCAAAACCAAGGTCTTATACTTTGATACATTTTAATACTTCCGGAATGTATGACAAATTTTGAGCTATGAGCCTCTGTCATGATGTCTCTTTTTAGTTCACTGTCATCTGAAACACACACCTTATCCTAACACTTGAGCAACTCATCGGTAGAGACACAAAATTCTGGATTTAGTCCCTGTTCTGCATCCTTCTTGAGAGATGCCATGGTGGAATCAATTAATTGGGTTTCCTTTATTCTCTAGATCAATTCGAGTTGGACAGTCAGGTGGGCCAAACATATAACTCTTTTCAATTCCTGAAGTCATATCTATTGTGTGGCCCCTATTACCCTACATTCAAAAATAATTAGGTAAACTAACATACTTATACTTTTTCTGTTGAGGGCATTGGCTACCACGTTGTCCTTACCCGAGTGATGCAAAATATTACAGTTATAGTACTTGAGGAGCTCTATCCAACGCATATGATGCATGTTGAGATCTTTCTGAGTGAATATGTACTTTAAACTTTTATGGTCAGTATAAATCTCAAAAGTCTCCTCGTACAAGTAGTGGCGCTAGGTCTTCAAGGCATGGATAATGGTAGCAAGTTCTAAGTTGTGGGTGAGATAATTTTTCTCATGACTCTTCAACTACCTAGACCCATAAGTTATGACATTCTCATGATACATCAGAACACAACCCAACCTCAGGTAGGAGGCATCACTATATACTGTATATCTACTTGTTCTGCTCGGTAAAGCCAACACAGGTACAGTAGTCAACTACTTCTTGAGTTCTATAAATCCCTTTTCGCAATCCTTGTTCTGATTCAAACTTAACGTTCTTCTTTATTAGTTGGGTCAAATGAGCAGTTAAGCTAGAAAATTCTTCAACAAACCTGCGGTAATAACCTGTCATTTTCATAAATGTACAAATCTCCTTAATCGATGTCAATTTCTCCCAACCAAGTAATACCTCAACTTTTTCGAGGTTTATTGATACTTGATCCCTTAATATGATATGTCTTAAAAAAGTAGTCTGCTCGAGTCAGAACTCATACTTACTCAATTTTTCATTTAGTTTCTTCTTCCTGAGAACCTGCAAAACTTGAGTCAGGTGATGAGCGTGTTTCTCTCTACTCTTTAAATAGACCAGGATATCATGATAAACACAATAACGAACTGATTCAGAAATTATTTGAAAATCATGTTCATCAAGTTTATAAAAATGACTGGTGCATTGGTTAGTTCAAATGGCATAACCAGAACTCATAGTGTACGTACCTGATTTTGAAAGTTGTCTTGAGAATGTCTTCTGCCCTAATCTTTACCTGATGGTAACCCGAATGCAAATCTATTTTGGAGAAGATCTAGGCACCCTGTGACTGGCCAAAAAGGTCATCAATTCTAGGGAGGGGGTATTTGTTCTTGATCGTGACTCTATTCAATCTCTTGTAGTCAATACACAATCTTAATGTCTCACCCCCTTTCCTTACAAATGTTACTTTAGCACCCCAAGAAGACACACTATGTTGGACGAATCCACTATCTTGCAATTCATTGATATATTTTCTCAATTCTTCCATCTCAACACGACTCATGTGGTAAGGGACAACTGAGATAGGCTGGGTATCACGCTAAAGATCTATGGTAAACTCAACTTCTCTGTCTACTGGTAGTTCAGGTAGTTCATCAAGAAACACATCCAAAAAATTTTGGACTACCAAGATCTCTTGAATGCAAACTTCTTTTTTATGTTTGCCCTGTATCACGTCCAGATTGACTTCAACATCCTGTTGGGTGAAGCTGTTGGTATTGCCCTAAATAGGAGATTTGACTTGGTTCTGATTTTGTGGGCACTCTCTTGAGTAGTGTTACGCACTCCCACATATGCAGCATGTATTGTTGAGACGATAGCAAGGTTGGTCCCGAAGATCCTTGCCATAGTGCTGGCAAGTCCTACTGTGCCCTATTATCGGAGCTTGAGGAGAACCGTGAGTCATTGGTATAGGCCTCTTATTCTGTTGAACCGGTGCAATGGGTACTAGTCTGCAGTGTGAAACCGGAAGTCTGGGATTCCCCAATACTGGAGAAAAGATGCAAAGGTTTCTCTCCACTGGTTGTGCTTTAGCCAGAACGGCTGAGCAGGTGCTGAGCTCAAATACATACAACTGATGTATGATCTCAGGATGGAGGTCTTACTCGAATTTTCTTGCCTTTCTGGCTTCATCCATCATGTTCTTAGGGAATACTGGCCTAACTCTAGGAACCTTCGGGCATACTCTGACACAGTTATATCACCATGGACTAGGTGTGCAAACTTTATTTTCTTCAAATGTCGGAGGTGCTCTAGGAGGTACTCTACATTTCACAAGGAAGGGTTAAGCAATAGTTTGTATTTGTGTTTTTAAGTCTTTGTGTAAGGAATAGTTTTGAGAAACGTAGCTCTGATACCAACTGTAAAAGCTCGAAACTTAAAAGGAAATGAATTTATAATTTAAATACGGAAGCAAATAATAATGTTAGGGTTTATATTCTTTAGACAATAAATTAAATTACCCAATAAGGATACGGGAATGTCCCTTCTACGCGGTTCATAAAAAACAAAAGATAATTAAAGAAAAATAAATAAATAAGTATTATAGGCCACCTTCACTAGCACTTGAAGGGAGTCCGATAGATGGACTACTCACAACTCTCTTACTTATCAGGATTTGGATCTTAGTCTTTTTGATCTGAAATGGTTAACGAAATGGTAAGTTACACTAGCCCAGTAAGAATATCACACTAATCACTGATATAGAAAATCGAAGGTTGGTAAAAATTAGAAAACAACTAATGGAGCTCTTAATTTAAGTAAATACATTTAACTTTAAAATTTTTATTCGATACTTATCGTACAATTTTATCTAAAATCAACCTATGAAAGATAATTAACTAAATGACATTTTAATTTCATGCATAGGATCAACAATCCTTCCTTTTTAACCTACTTATTGGGACCTTTGAGGGTTCATAGGGAATCCTTATACTCGTGAACCCAATATCAAAATTTGACAATTAACCTGTCTGTCCCCATATCTTGTCCGGTAATGGGTGTAAAAACATCATCGTCTTCATAACCCGTTCGGTATGAGGGTGAACCATATCTCCTAAAACTTTTCGGTATGGGACTTCTCAGCTTCGTTCGACTGAGTTAATATCCGGTAGGGTTCCCTATGTACCGCGTCTGTCCACCCTTTCCTAGGGTGCCTAATAAGCTTTTATTTATTTAGGTTCTCATAATCCAAACAACTACCAAGGTATACCAATGTCTCATTTTATATTCACCGATTAATTTAAACAGCATGCAAGTAAGCGATACAGTTTAGCATAACCAAATAATCAAATAATCGAGGAGATCATAAAAACCATCAATTCAATTAAGCACAGTATAATAGTAAGTAAATATAGGCAGTACAGGAAAATAAACAGAAAATCGGGACAAATATAAACTAACTGATTCTGACTCTACTAGTGACCTGTAATATTTTTAGAATTTTTTCAATTTTTCACAAAATATACAATTATCGATTATTAATCTTCAATTTACCGTAACCAAGAATAGGGTGAGAGATCTTTATCCATCTCAGTATTTTGAGACGTCGCGCTATCTACTACGCTTCTTAACAGGTCCCGAATTTCTTGAATTTTCCTGCGGGAATCCTAAATATTTGTCACGCAACTAAAAATACCCCAAAACTTCTAAATCGGTGTTGAAAATCCTTTTCGGCCAATTTTAGGGTTCTAGTATGGTAGCGCCGTCATACTCCAGCGCCAGCTCCATTGCCCATAGCAGCGGTTCACCTTGGTCTGGCTGGTTTTGGCCAATTTTGTCTGATTTTACACATCCCTATAGAAAAATATGTTATGGAGCCTCGGTTGGCCAAAAAATTACCAAAAAACCTACTAGTGGGGGGTCACTGGGTACGACAGCTTAGCCGATTTTCCTTCGCGGTTGGGGTTTCTTTTTCAACTAACCTGCACAGAAAGAGATGGTGAACACAATAGTCAAAAAATTTCGTTAAATGGGAAACAAAAAGGGGCTCATCGGAGGGGTTTTAAGGTTTCGACCGCAGCAACTCTACCGAGTTTTATCTGCGATTTATGGCTCACATGTCGTCCCTTTTGCTCTGATATGGCCATAGAAAGGCTATTAATCAAATTTTGAGCGGGTAGGAGAGAATTTTATCTTTTTTAATAGTCGACGGTGGCTCCGGTACGACAGTAGCTGGGGGTTGGTCTCCTTCTCCGGCGGCTGGTCCTTATTCTCTAACGAGGGCAGGTGCGGCTAGAGTTAGGGTTCCCCTGCGACGCGATATTTTTATACTTATCATGATCTGTACCGTTCATTCATGTCGATGTACAGCGAGGAGAGTCGTCCAATCATTGCCTATTTAGGTCGATTGTGTGGGCGAATCTGGATCATTTATCGTAATTGGTCTCATATGTCTAATTACACCTAAGGAGGGAATGCATTTGAGTCGTTCACACGCGCGAGATTGAATCTGGATTGTCGGATCGCTAGGCATGCAGATCGCCCGCGTGGCCTCCCACGTAGCACTGATGTCAACGTGTTTTGCCATGTAGTGTGCTCTGGTTCGCTGTGGCTGCTGACCAGGCCATCCCATGTGGCCAAATTTCACTTTTTATATGTTGACCCCCCCTGTTTCTAGTTTTTCTTTTAAAAATACTCCCCGAACTCAAATGTTTACTCTTTTTTCCAAAAATTACTTTTAATTTCGTCCCTAACCTATTTTCTCAAATAATTTAATAAAATTAAATTAAATTAATATTTTTAATTATTTTAATAAATACAAAAATTGATCTCGGGCTAAATTTTGAGCTCGGGTATTACAATCGTACTCCTTTATAGCAGGCTTTTAAGACACTTTAAATAGTTGCATGTTATTTGACCCATTATCTGGTTATGGCTTCATGTTGTGTCACAGGAAGGGAATAAATGTTGTAAAGGAAAGGTTAGATAGATGAATTATGAAAGAACTCTTGCCAGCTCAATATCCACAAACTTGCCTGAAATGTGCACTAGTGTTGAAACACTCTCCCATTCTATCAATATATGAGTATTCCAACACTACTCCCGCACCAACCAGTTTTAGATTTGAGAATGCATGGCTCCTAATCCTCGAGATTGCGGATGTGGTGACTAAGAGTTAGAGTGGGAAGAAAGTAGATATTGTTATCCGCATAAATTAGTGTGGGCAATCACTAGATGAGTGGGGTGTTTCACAAGCAAGTAATTTCAACTTAAGGATGAGCAAACTGTATAACAAAATCATGACTACCAGGAAGTAGGGGTCTAG
The DNA here is from genome assembly GCF_000150535.2 of Carica papaya. The sequence goes on from NW_019014635.1 coordinate 1,036,930, forward strand.
CAAGGAACAGGAACAACTACCAAACCTTATTAGGGAGTATGCACAGTTCTTTGAGTAGGAGGATGCATTCTGAAAATAAAAAGCTAAAAAATTTTGGCTTCAGAATGAGGATAGGAATTCTAAGTACTTCCATAGATATACTAACATTCGTAAACGTAAAAAAAAAATCACTTAACCGCCCTAAAGAATGGGGGTGATGTATTCGTGAATAGGAGCCCTTGCACGACCATATTTTATATTACTTTTTTAAGCTCTTCAAGGTGTTTGATAGGGACTGTAAGGTGGTACTCTAGAATGTGTCAAATAGGGTGACAAAAACATCCAACAATGCATTTGTAACTCCCCTCAGCCTGGATGAGATTAAGTTGGTGGTATTATAAATATACTTGGACAAGGTGTAAAGACCCAGAACTTAAAATGAAATAAAATCATAAATTAAATGTGAAAGTAAAATAATAGATTTTAGGGTTTATATTCATTACACAATAATTTAGAATGCCTAATAGAGCTACGGGAATGTCCCTTCTAAAAAAATAAACAAAAATCAAAGAAATAAATAAAAGACAAATAACTGAGCATTCTAGGACGACCTTCACTGGAGTTTGAAGGGAGTCC
>NW_019014635.1:1053038-1074227 GCF_000150535.2 Carica papaya
ACATGTTATTCTCTCTACAGTGACTGGAATGGAAGCAAGCGTGGGCATGTTTACAAATTCCTTAGGTCCCAGGGATTTGTATCATCCTATGATATCGCTCATCAGTATACTGATAGTGATGCTGATGCTCATAAGGTTAGTGTCTTCCAGGTCCACTTGTGGTGTCTGTATGGAGCAAACCTATTAATGTTTAGATGCTGGTTGCTTATGACATGTTTGTTGTCCACTTTCTTCTGTCTTGTACAGTGGGTTAGCCACCGAAATCATAGGGGGAACATCTGTGGTGTTGATTTTATATGGCTTCGCAACCCTAGTAAGTCAAGAAAACCACTCAAGACAAGTTGGGCTGAAGCAGTTTTTGGTATAATAAAGGTGAGTTCATCAATTTCTGCATTAAATCACTTTAATTTTGCGACATGTTTAAGTGTCTCAAGAGACAATTTCAAACTCCTAGCTTATGTCATTTAATATTGAAAAGGTACAATACAAATAAATATGCACCGACTCTCTGGATCATACCAATTAATATTTGCAACATGAACTCTAAGAAACTCAAGTTACCAGATGGTTTAAGCTTGAGAAACAACATAGGTACCAGGAAGAACCTGTTAATGTTTTCAATTGTAGGGGAGGATGTAAAATTTATTATTCGACAAGCCCCAGTGCATGTTATGATTCTTGCCATAATGCATTTTGCATGCTAATTTTCTCTGAGCCATCCTTAGTTATAATTTCTGTGAGTGTGTGCTCTTTATTCTGGTGACAGGGCCGCATATGTGTGTCCAGATTTTTGCAATAAAAAATTTGAATCTTTTTTTTAAATAATATAAAAAACTTGAATATTTTGTAATTCAACTTATATCAAATGCATGTTTAGCATCTGTCTGCTCTTAGTAAATTCTTAAGATAGAAAGCATAATTTACTACCGACAACTAGTTGTCATCGGTGACGCAACACGTGCATGTAGATGTTAATGATTGTCGTGTAAGTAACATGTCAACAACTGAATGACAGATATTTGGACCGTTTTTTTTGTTTCTGATGGAAATGGCAAATTACTGATTTAGGTTCTACATCAAAATTGAGGTTGATAAAAATCGAGTTTGATTAAAAATAGGAATTAGAATAGAATACAAATAGAATAAAAATCTGAATGAAAATATTATTCTAATTTCTAGTCAATTTTATATCCTATTCAAATAAAGTGTTTTTATAGTTCTTTTCTCGACATATAAGAATACAAACATGTAGTTGTGGAATTGATATATAAGTGAAGTTAATTCAATTATGTGTCATTTGTGTAAATTATGATTAACTTTTATGTATCAAATAACTATAATGTAAGAATTGAATGAAAAATAGAAGAACAAAATGCAATTAAATACTTATCTATTCCTTAGTTTTTTTTCCTTTTTGTTCACAAGTTTGCAGATTAGGCATGATGTAAAAAAGCATCATTTTAGTTCTGGAAGAACTATGTGCTGAATGTATTTGTTAATTTTTTCTTGATGATGATCCTAAAGTGATGCTTGAATTTTTTTTTCTTGGTTCCAGTATCAACTTCGAAAAGCTTCCTCGGCAGAAAGTGATGCCTTTCAATTTCTTAGGGCTGACAACCATGCCAATGTTATAACTTACTCAGATTTCTGTGAAGCACTTCAGCAGGTACTGTCTATTTGCTTTTCTAGCCCATATAGAATGGTTGTGATGGAACTATGCCAACTGTGTTTTTAACTTTTGCAGGTAAATCTAACTGGCCTTTCTTATGGATTAAGTTTCCAAGAGATAAAGGATCTCTGGACTCAAGCCGACACTGATGGAAATGGTGTTCTTGACTATGAAGAATTTAAGGTTTGCTACATCCCTAATTCATGAAACTTTCCCTTCCCCATTTCTCGTGTCCATGTTTTCTTTGCTTTGCTATGTTATTTGGTCATGCCAGTCAAGAATGTGATCGGTCTTGTACTGTAGTCTTACACGATACATGGTAATACTATCAAGAAGAGGCTTTTTCCATTAAAAAAAAAAGGAGCTTTTTGAACTCTCGCAAAGGTTTTAACAACTTCCCTTTAACTTGACCTAGGTATAGATTGTAATATCATCAAGAAGAGGCTTTTTCCCTTTTAAGAAAAAAAAGGGGGCTTTTTGAACTCTTGAAAGTGTTTTAACAACTTCCCCACTCCAGACTATTTTTTAGAAAATCCTTCAATGCTCCATCTCTTCCCTACTAATCCACCCTAAGAGACAACTGAAGCCCTTGACTGTTTCATTATAGACCTCTGATCGGTAAACATGACAAAAAGATTACTAAGTTTTGATATTCCTGCAGAGGATTTGGAACTCCACATGCTCAGAGCAAACAGAGGAAAATTATGATGAAAGTGTAGATGAGTATAAACAGAGCACAGAAGAAGCCATTGGTTTCAGGGTGAAAAGTGCAGTTCTCTTGCCCCATGAAGTGGAGAGAGGAATGTGGCCTGAGAACTATACGCTTTCAGATCATGCCCGACTTACTGTGGAATTTTCGCCAGTGAGGATGCAGTGTTCTTCATGAAGACATGACTAGCCCCAAAAAGTGTTGGTACATAAATCGAAGGGGAACTAAATTTTGCAAAAAGCTGTTTGAAATCTTGCTGTATAGATCATAAAAGTCTGATTTTGGGTTGCGTCACCTGCAGTTGTGTTGGGCTGATAGATAGTAGTATATAGGGGCATGTTTTGTAGCCATTACACTTAATGGTAGGCACTTTTTTTGCAGGCAAAGGTAACATTGTATATCTGGTGTTCAGTTGTAAAGTGAAATGCTAATGGAGAACAGAGCCCTATAAATTCACATAAAAATGTAAGCCGTGTTGTGTTATATTCTCTTTTCTAACGAGAATAAACACTTTGTAAAACCAATATTTATAACCCAACAAACAATTTAAGATGATCTTTTTAGTATTGAAGTTGACAAAGTAATATTAAGATATATAATCATACATTGAAATTACTGTTTATTGTAACTGCAGTGAGTTAATTTTTATTAATTTAAGTGTAAACAAATTCTCAATTTAGATGAAGTCGTAACAGAGAATTTAGCCCTGTAAGAGATTTTTCAATAAAGTAGGGTGAGGAAGACTAACCAATGATTTTTTTTCTGTATTTGCTATTCCCCTTTTCTTAAAAGTAGAAAAGGTAAATTAGAATGAAAGAAAAATGGTACACTCAAATGTCAATCTTTGTTTCAGAAATACATACATACATACATATATATATATATATATGCACGTATATGTATAAATTGACCTCAGGCTTATTTAGTTGAAAGAAGTGAAGTAAACAAGCATTTGCTAAATATGGAAACACATCTTTAAATTATAACGAGATAGAATTGAGCAATTTACATAAGTAAGAGTTGGCAGAGGTTAATTAAAATTTTAACCCAAAAAAACACAGTTTAGTTAATAAAATTAGAATTTCCTATTTTATTTTACTCTACAGTAAAACATTTTGTTTCTTTCTATTTGATTTTTAGTTAATTTTATATTTTTAATCTTTTTATTAGTTTAATAAGTTAAGATTAAAATTCAAATTTAAATGGAAACAAGAAAGTGAAGCATTGAAATCTTTTAATTTTTTTTTTAACAAAAAATTTATATATTTTATTTATTAATTAAATAATACTTTTTAACTCATATTTTTATAAAAAAATAAAAGTATAAGTTATATAGGAAATAAATATTTAGTATGGAATCTCTCAAATTATGGAATTCAGTTTAAATTTTAACTTTAGAATTAAAATATATATATATATATACATGTATTTGATCATACTTTATAGAAATCTGAAATGTGACAAGCCCAGTAGAAGAAAAGAAAATATAGAAAATCACAGAGTTTATAGGAAAAAATACAAAAATGAAGAACAAAAAAAGAAAATGTAAAGCGTCGCGGGAACGCAGTCCAGGGCCATGTAATTTGCCGACGCGGTTTTGCTGGTGGTAGGATCCACTTGTATCCATGAGACAAAAAAATGTCCGTACACCATGAAAATTCCATTTCCAACCTCCATTATCATTCTGTTTTTACCTTCTTGACTAAGAGAGAGGGGGAGAGAGAGAGAGAGAGAGACTCAAGTCAATCTTTTTAGTCTTCACTAAAAGTTCCATTCTCTTTTTTCTGCCTCTGCAATCATAATACAGTCCGCCACTGCCTTGTTATATTTCTTGCTTTTAGATTTAATCTTTCCCAATTCCTTCCGTTTCTGTTTGTTCTTACGAGACTGATCAGTGATGGGGGAGCAAGAGATAGTTGGATACCGATTCTCTCCAAGCGATGCTGAACTGGTAGGTCACTATCTGATGAACAAGATAAAGGGCAATGAGTCCAAGGTTTTCCCAGTTGTCGAGGTTGATCTTTGCAAGAACGAGCCTTGGGATTTGCCTAGTAAGTATTTAACTATATACCCACTAACACATTCCCTTTGGATTTCACGGGAAGTAAGTGTCTATCTATTCTACTTTTCTTTTTTTTTTTTTTTCTGGGCAGATAATTTTTAGAACGATTTCTTACAAAACCAAAAATGGATTGTGAATGCAGAAATAACAGAGCGACTGGGAATAAGGTCAAAGAGTCAAGTGTGGTATTTCTTTTGCGCCCGAGTTTCCAAGTATAACAACAGTAAACGCGCCAACAGAACCACCGCCGCCGGTTACTGGAAAGCTACCGGCAAGGATCGTAACGTCAATGACCCAGATACCAACCGGGAAATTGGTGCAAAGAAGACTTTGGTCTTCTACAGGGGCCGTGTCCCTAATGGTGTCAGGACCCCCTGGGTGATTCACGAGTATCGCCTTTCAGATCCTAAGCAGGTTTACTATTTGCTATTCAATTTTCTTATGGATTTCTTTTTTCAGTTGGGACAAGCCTTGAGGTGATTGTTTCTTTGGAATTGTTTAAGATTATATCATAATCTACAAGGTCATCCTTATTGTTTAAGATGGAATAGTGCATCTATGTATATGCAATGGGCCTTCTTTTCTTTTTTTGGAAAGAAAAACTATTTGTCTTTCTAAGCAGTGAAATATAGATGAGATATGCATGTGCCTAAGTAATTTCAGTTCAGGGCTTGTTTACACTTTCTTCATGAGAGATTTGATAGTAGTTATATAGGTAGGTTACAGCATGTATATTTCATGCTGTGAATCATGTTAATGGTTTGTGATAGTCTATCCTATAAGCTCTAGTTCATTTGTCTTTCAATTTGTGTAGGATGCTTATGTTATATGTAAAATGAAGAAAAAGGGAAGTGAAAAGACAGTGGATTCATATGGTGATCGAGGGGAACCAAGTCGACCTCCTGTTTCTGATAATGAAAATTATGCACCCAGAAATACAATTTTAGAGGTGAACCAACATGCCTGCTCGATAGGTTTTTCTTATTGACATTTCATATGACCTGTGAGAAGCATATCTGGCACTGATACTGGTGATCTTTAATTTCTCTAGGAGATTCTTCAATCTCAAGTAAATGCAGATGACTACTTGGCATCACTCAATGACCATGATGTTTTAGATCATGACTGGCACGTTAAATTGCCGGATGAGGGGATCTCGCTAAATGACTTAGATTGTTCCATTGACTTGAGCATTGATCAGAATGGGCCACAACAGCAATTTTATTTTCCTGATGAAGAAGAAGAGTTGGATCCGGAGTTCGTGAATGCATTGTTTGCTGATGAAGACGAATCTCCTCATGGAGAAACTGTCCACACGTTTCGTCATGGCTACAGCCAACCAATGTCTGTTACAGGAGTTTATTTTGAGAATAGCAGTGACACAGATACTGAAATTCTCCATGGAAGGGTAAAACATACTCTAGTAACTGCTGCTGAGAATATTCCAATAGCTTGTAGAGTAATTCTGTAGTAGAATATCATTGGTATAGATTGTAATAATGTTGTCTCTTGCATTATTATAACCGTTGTAATTATATTCTACTATAGGTGGTAGGAAGTTCTTTAGGGGAATATTTGAGCTTTTATTGGTGTCTTGTCTGGGTCAAAACTCATGCTTTGGTCCACTACAGACAATCTACTTTCTGGGAATAGCTTACAGCTTCCTGAACCTTCCTGTTTGGAAGACTTAAAAACTAACAAGTCTGTCTAATATCTTCATCTTAACAGAGTGGCAGAATTCTGGAAGCAACTGGCTCATCAGTTGGCTCTTCAAGTTCAAATCAACACAAGCAGATGCATGTAGAAGATGTTTTCCATGGTGATGAGATCTTGAAAAGAGACTCTCTTTCTGAGCTGTTGCATACAGATACACCCGCCAGTGTAGAACCTTTTGTCACTACCAACACTTGTAAAGCTCAATATCGATCAGTCCGTGGCTTTTTGACACAGGAAAGTCCCAAAAGATTCCAGCTGCGGGAACATGAGCCTGCACTCAAAAATCAGGTGGGATAAAAGTTGTAAAACATACAAAATTAACACTATTGAAGTCTACTAGACATACAGGTTAACTCCTTAACGATTCTGTTCACAGGCCAAAGAGGTCTCAAAGCAAGTTACTTCTGTTGATCTGAGAAAGAAGAAAATTTCCATGAAGAATTCTGAAAAGCAGCAAAAAATAGTTAAGGTTTCTGATGGCCAAAACCAAACAATTGCAAAGGGTATGTCTTCTGGACCAGTTAGCAATGATAGGAAGGGTCCTTTCATTTTCTTTGAGAAAAGTCAGTCAAGACATGAACCAAGTCCCCCATCGTTGTATTTTGGTAATGTACTTCTAGGCTTATTTTTATTTATAATTGTTGTTAGAGAAGTAGTATATTGTCATTGAACGATGAAAGTTTCTGTTAGGCATGTGGTTTATCACAACAAGACACCAACGAAGGGGCAAGACGAGAGCCGAACATTGAGAGCCATGTGTATATTTTGCCTGCAACTTAGTGGTAGTGAGATTGAGATATAAATGTGTTGAAGTTTGTCGGTAATGCAAAGTACATAATTACTTAAATGTTCTCTTAGCTAGTTCAATTTGGTTGATGACAAACATGAAATTAGACAAGAGTCCAATTAGGTGTGTAAAACGATTACTCTCTCAACCTTCAGGATAACTCAACAATGGCAGTTTAAATTGAGATATAAATATGACAGAGAACTTTTTGTTAATGTGAAATTTATATTTGTTCTTGCTTAAGTGTTTTATAGCTCTTCATGATAGACATGAAATTGAATAATAATCCAGTTTTAGGTACATTTTTAAGCTGTATAGTGTCTGTAAATTGTTTTAAAGTTATTCTAAATCAAGAGTTTTAAAAAATAAATCAGATTGGAGTGACAGAGCTACCAGTCCATAACGCAGTATGTCTCATATATATATATATATATATATATATATATGTATACTGTTATATTGTGTTCTACCTCGTATATTTTTCTACGTATAGTTCTTGTCTTTTGGTGTCGGCCCATTGGGTCTAATTCCATGTCCTGCTAATGATGTTTTCCAACATCTTCTATTCTTACAAATTTTGCATTTTTTGTCCACAATAATAAACTATTGAGTAAATTTCAGTTTTAATTTAAAATCTTATGGTTTTCTTTTTGACAATTTTTTTACTTGATGATTCTATTTTTTTTTTATCAACTCCTCCAATAGATACAGTATTTAATTTTCTTTCATTTTTCTAAGTAACGAATTTAACTAATATGTAACTCACAAGATAATAAGTTACCCAAAAATTATAATTCTAGATTAAAGTATGAAGAATTTAGATATAAGAAAAATAGAATAGAGAGAATTTGAGTTTTGAAATGGGAATTTGGATTAATAAGGGGGAATTCTTGGGCCAGAATTTGCACCAAAATCTTGATAGAAATGGGATTGTAATAAAAACTAAAGTAACCTCAACGGCAACCAAAAGAAAAAATGGGATTATAATAAGTTGGAGAGTTGACAAGAGAAAGTTCAGTCGTCACAAATTTAGCAGGTAAATTACCATGCCATGACAGTAACTAGGTTTTACAACATTGGCTGCTCCAGCTCTGACTGATGAACACATTTGCAATTTGGTATGTACGTAAAACTTTGACTGCCCAAGAACTGTCACTGCAGCTCAAAACTCACATAACATAAACATCAGAATGATTTCTATGCAAAAAAAATTAGGTATCAATAGATTTCAGTAACTTGACGACATTAAACTCTGGTGCCTGAGTGATCAAAAACTTTATAGCATGAGCACTGAAGCAGACCCCTAAGCATATATTCATGGCTAACTCTGTCATCACTGGTTCACATGGAAAAAAAAAAAAAAAAAAAAAATGAGAGAAAGAAGCTCATTAGGGAGTATGAGAAAAAAGCATCGTAGTTTAAATTGCTGGTTTAGCATTGAATCAGCCATGTTGGTTATTGGCTGCATAATTATCAACTACCTTTTAGTGCCACTGCATTTGATGATAGGACAAATAAGTCAACTATAAAAATTACAGACGTTGGAAATTCCCACACCTGCAAGATAGGTAAGGTACTTCAGATTATGTATGCTTCTCTGCTTCATGTTAATGATATAGACTATCAAAGAAGATAACAAGAATGAAGAAAACATACCATCATGGCGATTAGAAAGATCTTGAAGTAACTTGATATTAAGATTCCTAGCACGAGGTCCCTGAACCTGTAAAATCCCAAAAGACATGACTCAAAGTAAGCTCAATTGTTAGACTATGGGTTCAAGCCACATGCAAAGAATGTTAGACATGGAAAATCAACGGTGGGATCATTTTCAAGAACTGATTATGGCTGCAAATGTCTTAACTTATCCAACTTGTTATTAAAAGACTTTTGGACAAATCTCCAGAATCATTTCTCAGCCGCCCCCATTCTTCTTTTCAAATACAATCAACTATACAAAGAACAAGTTTAGTGGGGAGAACATTTTACATCATAAATAATAGTTTACTGTGCAAAATTTCACGCACTCTACGTCATGCCATAACAATTTATTTAGGTTACACTTTCACTAAACTGGAACACATAGTATGTTGCTTTTTTTTTCCCACTTGTGCTGAGACTAGAGGGCAACTGTATGGTATGAATATGGATCTAGTGTCTAATGTGATAATTTCTACAGTCGAAGATATGAGGATTTTGTCAACAGAAGTCCAAAAGTTGGGTTGAGCTACTTAGATTTTTTTTTGAAATAAAAGAAGATAGTGTTATTAACAAAAGTACCAAGTAAGTACACCCATATACAAAGTGGTTACAAATCTATCAAAATATCAAAAACAGCTCCAACATCCTCGTGCCCTTTAATATCATGACCCAAAAGCATAAAGGCAAAAGAGTAAATCCAATTATCTCTAATAACATTAAACTCTTTCTCAATACCCTCAAAAGCTCTCAAGTTTTTTTCTTTCCACACCACCAAAAATATAGAAAGTGGAATTAGCTCAACAATTTGTTCTTTATACACACCCCATCCCAATCCCACAATTCCTCCCTCACACTCCCAGCCACTACCCAATTTAACCCCAAGAGATTGTAGACCATAGACCAAATGTTATAGGCAGCAGGGCACCATAGCAGGATGTGGTTACAAAACTCCTCTTTCTTGCACAAAAAACATCTATTAATCAGAATGTCCCCCCTCCTTCTGAGCATAAAATAATAAAACTAATATAAGCTCACTGAGAGCTAAGATGATGTCAAAGACAGAACAAAATACAATAATTACCATGAAAAAGGTAGCAATTTTACATTAGTAACAAAGATGAAGAAAAAATTTGATATTAATTAACAATATATATTTTATTAAGTATTTATCATACAATTTCAAATTTTAGATATCCAAAATCCAAAATTACCATGTAGAATACATGTTCTTTTCAACTTCTAACCTAAGAGTCTCTATCATTGTTTTTGCATTATCTTATACCATAATCTCTAATTCTAGATTAAGTTTCTGACGTAGAAATCCAGTGTCGGACACAGATTCCACAACCACATCAGTGGCCTATTGTCTGACATAGACAAAGGACTAAATCTAGAGGATGCGCAATGTACCTCTCATTTATAAATCAATTTTAGGCTATTCTAGCCCTCAAATGCTTGAAAGCAGACAAGATAATTCAATCCAAAAACTAAAGCAAATTTTAACCTGGAAACTCCATTGGATTTCTTTAGCAAAATCCTCATTGCAAGAACAAGAATGCAAAAAAATATAAAGTTTCCAAAAAAGACATCCATCAAAACCTGTTACAAGTACATTGCAAAAACCCATCTGTTAGATATCATATAAATCCAAATCCATCAAACTCCAAAAGCAAGAATTTATTTTCTTTGAGTTATATGTACAAACCTTTCTACATGCTGAAACAAAGAAAAAAAATCCCACAGATGAACATGATTCTTCCTCGCTTCTCAAAAGCAGACTTCTGTCTTAGATAGCTAAGGCACTTTGTTGAGTAGTTTTCATTGGATAGTAAAACTATGATTGAACTATCCGAACTTTTAAACATGAATATCATTGCAACATAAATGGATACAAGAATCCAGAAGTAGGAAACCAGCTATTGATTTCCACAATAATTGCTGCAAAGTTGTCAATCACCAATCCTGTGTCAGATTCAGCAAGTATGCCAAAGGCATCTATTTTCATGGATCACCAAGTTCATCACAGCAATTAAATTATAATTTAACTTCAAATACCCAAGAAAAACACTGAATTGCATTTTCTGTGGAAGATAGGATCTAACAATAATATTAAAGCATTCTAGACAGATTCATAAATCATAACCCACATGGGTTGGCATTTCAAACATGCCAAACTTCTTATACCCATTAGCCATTGCATAGAGATCTAAATGAAATAAGGGTGCATGTTAGACTTAATAACAAAACCTGCAATTATTCATCAAAACTAATTTCTCTACTATATATATTTTTTTAAATAAATTTCTCCATTATATTTTCACCCTGGAAAATTTAATTAGAAAAGAAAAAAGGAAAAAAGTCTTTTTTTTTTTGTGTAAAGTTACCTTCGAAGTTTCTTGATTGAGTACATTGTAAAGTAAATGCCTATAAGCTTTTGGCTTGTGCAGAATCAAGTCAATCAAGAGAATCTGCAAAACATTTTACCAGAAATAATAAATATTACCAAAAAAACAGTTCATAAAATAAAGATGTAATAACTACAACGAAAGTAATAACTTCATAGCAACAAGGGGCATTGAAAATAGAGGAAATGAAGAAAAAGATTTGGGTAGAAACCATCAGTTCACATTCAATATACTCGTCTGCAACTGCTTTGCAATTTTCCTATCAAACAGAGGAAAAATTTCTTTTTGTTATAAATCAACTAAGTTAAAAACAAGAAGAAATTAAATGAAAATTCTCAGAGAAAAAAAAAGCACACACACTTACACATTTCATAAGTCTAATGTTTCCAGGGGAGTATTGCACGAAGAGGGTGTTGACCCGAAACCCGCACTCCACACACCTGCAGACCATTTTCTCTAAAAACTTTCCTCACTTTTCAACTAGAGAACCCCAGAAGTGAAGTCAGTCACAACTGATACTCAGTTATGCATTACTGGCAAACTCTTGCAAAATGGTTGCCAAATCCAGTTTGTCCTTATCGAAACTGAAATTAAGATAAAACCATAATTATTGGTTAAGTTTTCAAATTTTACTGAAATTCCTTATTCATATGTCCTACGCCCTTCATTCACATGCAAATTACCAAAATATGGAATAGGTTACACGATCTGTGTAAATATGATGTAAGAGGATAGTTAGCTAGGTTCTCTACAAGCTCATGCTATTAAAGGGGAATGAACCATTTCATAAATGAGCATGTATTGATGAATAAAATCAGAACAATTTCATCTCTGTTCCTCGGCTCTCTCTCTCTCTCTACCCTCTGGTTCTTCTCTACCCATCTCTGTGCTTCTCTTCTTTCTGTATTTCCCCGTCAGATCTCTATGACACAATATTGTTTCTCTTATATGTCGAATTCATCTTCAAACCCTACTCTGGATTGTCAAAGGCTCTTAATACCATACATGTTTTCTGCAATTAAGCTTCTATCTCTAGTAAGAACTTTCATTTTGATAGATACCCATTTGGGATTTCCATTGTATAGCTTGAGGACAAGATGATAGTAAGCTTAGTTACAACCTAGGGCTGTAGAAGGAGAATGAACCATCTTGCAAATGTGTCTGCTGATGAATGAAATCAACCCATAACTTCTCTCTATTTCCCTCTCTCTATCATAATTCTTCTCTGCTTCTCTGTTTTTCCCCATAACATTACACCATTTTTGTGACTCATCATGCTAGTATACTTAAAGAGGCTGATTGATGGGGCAAATGCAAAACTTTCAAAGTAGTACTGGAATTTGGAAATGGAATGCTTTATATATATAAACCAACCTATGTGAAATTACGAACAGAAAATCTGAGGAACTATGAACAAGAAACATGCACATTCATGTACACTTCAAAGTTCTAATTTTTTTAATTAGAAGTAAACTCATTGTGTCTTCAATTTACATTTGAAACAGATTCTAGCTAGGAAAATTGCATTGACAATATTGATCATCAGTGAAGACATAAAATCCAGTTGGGAACTTACTAGCTATGCTGCTATGGAGTATGTACACCCCATAAAAGCGTAGGTGGCGCTAGTTGGCAGTAAAATGGAGAAAGCTCTCGCAAGCAGGGACGCCGGGTAGCGACGGAGAGTCGCCGCAAGCGGCACGGCGGCGTCGGCAGGAGAGTGGAAGTATGGTGAGGGATTTTGGAAAACTTGAAACGACAAATAAAAATGGAGTGGCTGTATCTTAATAGATCTTAAAATTCTTAAATTTAATTTTTTAAGAATTGTAAATAAGTTTCTTAAATTTTAAAGTTAAAGAGATGCGTTAAGAGAAATAATTTTTTAAACTTCCATCTTTTTTAAAATAATTAAAATCGATTTTAAATATATAATTTAAAATAAATAAACTTCGTCTTTTAAATTGTATATGGAATAATTTAAATAAAAAATTTTAAAATTTTAATATATGCTCAAATTTTAGAAATAAAAAGAAAGTATGTAAAATTTATAATTTTATAAATTTATATAAAGTTTAGGAAATGTTTCTAAATGTTTTTTTTTTTTTTGAAATTTCTTAAATGATTCAAATTGACATAATTAAAGTTTAAATAAATTAAAATTTATATGTTGCAATTAAAATTCTAATGATTATTTAACTAAAAATTTGACCAAAATTTAATTAAAAATAAAAGTAATTATCGAACTAAATAATTTATTTTATTTAAAAATGATGCAATGAAAGATAAAAATTTTGCAAAATGTATAAAATAAACTTTTATACAAGAACTAAAAGTGTCTAATTAAAGGTTATATTATAGTAACAGTTTAACTAAAACTTGTATAATTAAAAATTATATTAATTATTTATAAAAATTTTACTAGAAATACTAAAAAATCTATGCTTTGTAATCGTGATTCTTGAACTAAAATGAAAAATAAAATTACTAAAGTAAACTAAAGATTCTATTAAAATTAAAATATTTAAATAAAATTTTACTAGATCGTAAATTATAAAATTAATTATCTAATTGAAAATTTCCTTGTAAGAAAAAATTATAATTGAAGATAACTAGCTTCATGATTATTAATAAATGAAAACTTTTGTTTTAGGCTTTTCAAATCCTAATTAGATAACTATTATATTAATTAATTTGACTAATGAAAACTTTTATATATATATATGTAGTTATATATGTAGACAGCATTTATAAAAATATGTAGAATTCGATCCCAATATTTATAGAATAACTAAAACATAAATATTAAATAGGTTTGTAAAAAAAACAAATTACTAAAACCACAAATTATATAGTTTAATATAAAAATTAAGATGAATGGTAAAAAACTTTGACTATAATTTCCACATTTTTAACTATATATATAACAATAAAGTACATACAAATTCTTAAACCGGAAAATTAAAAAAAAAAAAAACGTGTTCAGATAGGAAAGTGAATTTAAAATTTACCTTTTCTCTATTTTTTATTTATTCTTCGGACACATATAAAACCTCCAAACTAACGGAGCCGTGAATCATAACTGAGTTCTGATTTTCTGATTTCTTGCATACTCACATATATCTATATATATATATATATATATATATACATGTGGGTGTGTAGGGGGATATTGGAGAGAAAAGCAAAATGAGGGACTGAGTTGCATTAAATGCATATATATACGTATAGAGACAAGAACAACGTGGTCCATGCAAAATCCGGCTCAGCTTACTGTGTGGCACGCCTTTCCTGTACTCTGGTTTTCTTATAAATATAAAAAAATTTGTGGGAAGAAGAATTAAGAAGAGGAAGAAGAAGCAGACGATGAAGGAGAAGAATGAAAAGAATATATATATACATATATATATATATATATATATAAACAAAGACCTAACAATGAAAAAGAAGACTGATCTCTTTAATTCTCTCTTTTTTGTACCTTTTACCATCCACATGTAGTTTCTTTATCATCATCAATTATGCCTATTAACCCTAGTCATCCCCTATATTTCTCTTTTATATACATATATATAACATACGTACACGATATATATATATATATATCTATATGTGTATTACTTTCTTTTTCTTTTTAGGTTGCAGGAGAGAATCCAGTGGTGAATCTACTCAATCAATTAATTCTCTATTATCAATAATTTCAGCATGTTGCCATTCTCGTTCAATAATAAACATCTATGGACTGTCCCTTTTAACTTTGATATTCCACCCTCTAAACAACATTATTATTTAAATTAGTATGTTTAATAAACACACACAATTAACTTCACCTATCACCATATTATATAACTTCCAAAACCCTAATTACTTTATGCCTTTTAGAATAATATTACTTTTTTTTTTTTTTTTTTTTGGTTTTCCATTATTAATTTGTTTATCGACTTTTACTTTCATTAATTATATATATATATATATGCAATATTTCAGATTATTTTAGAGGAAATAAATCATACTTTGAAGGTAATCATATTAATCAGCAGCAGCTAATACCTAAATTTCATCAATAACTCAAACAAAACAAAAAAATAAAAAAAAAAATGTACAAAGAAAAATGGAGAAGAAAATCATCATATATATAATCCTCCTGTATGTATAATGTCATCAAGAAGAATTGGTATTGGAGATAAAATTTGATTAGTTTTGGGAGGCAATTTCTAATTCTACATACAATGTTGATATTAAAATTAAAGTAATTAGTCTACATAATTTATTAAAATTTTTGTTCAAATACTCTATGATGATTTTAGAATAAATTATTTATCTTTCTATTTTGTGCTATTCTAAATAATTTAGTGAAAATAAAATCCAAACAAAACAAAACAAAATCTTATAAATATGTTTAATTTTTTTGGTAGAAATTAAATAAAACTCAACTCGAGTAATCAAACTCTATTAAATACCAACAATACCATTCGGAATTGGAGTACTTGTTACGTAATTTACTTATTGTGTTATTATTTTTTTACTATTTTATGATTTATATTATTGTCAGGTAACGTTGTATTTTAACTATTATTAAGAGTATTTTAGTACATTTGTGCTATTACTTTTTTACTATTTTACCGTTTTTGAAATGTCATTTGCTGGCTTAGAAATTTATATAAGATAATAAGTTTATTTTTTTATACGATTTTCTTCTTTAAACTTTTAGAAATAATGTAATTTTTCATTAGAGAAACTGCCAAACAAATCATTTTTGGGGTAAATTTAATGTATAGAAGCCATTATATTCTCTTTTTATGTGCGAAGAAAAAATACATTTTGTTACTTATTTCTTATACTTAAACTATGTAAAAGAAAAAAAAAAAAAAAAAAAAAGAATTGCTGCTATTACTTCAGCTCGTTCTGACTGAAAAAGGGCCGTAAGAAACAGCTTCTATCTCTTCTCCAAACAATCAGATAGTATATGTATATGTATGTACATACAAATTCGAACTAATGAACCATAAATCACCCTGGTTGAAGTACATATCAATCATACAAATTAGCCAAAAATAATTACTTAAATTTATCATCATGATTAATAGAAACCTCAAAGAATTACAGCTTTCATTTGTTTATGTACTTATATACATGTGTGGAGGGGGGTGGCACCGGCAAAACTATATATATATATATATATATATATGTAACACTAACTCACTTCTTAAAAAAAATCTCAAAACATGAAATAATAACTCGATCTTGCGAATCTATATGTGTATACATATATTTATCAAGATTGATATTAATTGAAAAAAAAAAAAAAAACAAAGAAAGTAGTTTGGGGTTGGATTTTCGGGTTTAATTTCTAATTAGATTATTCTCATCCTGGTTTCCTTGAATTTCTAATTAAGTTATAGGCGTTAGTACTGTATAGAAGTTGAAATCAATCAAACCAGGTACCCTATCATTTCTATTTCTTACTGGCTAAGTAAATGAGAGTTTATGCAGATATATACATATGCATTGGAATATATGTGTGCGTGAATATAAACTGGTAATAGTAATTAGTGAAAACCGTATATACATATATGTGTGTCTTTGACCAGAGTAATTATTATGAAATCCATATAAAGCTGAAAACTTCAATGGGAAAAAAAAAAAAAAAAAAAGAGAAGCTATTAACAGCCAGCTGGGTCAATTTTTATACGTTGTGTCAAACAATATTGGTCATATATGTGTACATATATATGCATAATATACATGTAGAAAGAAAATACAAAAGATAGGTCATGCGTACTCCTTGAAAGTGATTATTGTAAACATAATAAATTTATCAACTTGCTATGTATGTAGAGAGCATTGACAGACACGTTTCTTGTGCTCGAGAGTAGATGCATGTACGACCCTCTTTGAAACCATATAACAGTATTAGTTCTTGCTTTAAATTATTAATATATATATATATGTATACACATACATATATCTATGTCTATTACTACAAATATATAATGAAGTAGCAGCTATAACTAACCTAGCTATCTTTATTCATTTTGTGAAGATTACATTTATGGTTGATTACACACTATATATACATACTATATATATATGTTTGTGGGCGTATGTGTAAACTGCTTGGAAATGCATGCAGTATTTTTTAATTATTACAAGAACAGAAAAAGCATATTCGTGAAGATTTTAGAATTTACATTTCCAAAACTTTGCTACTCGTACGGTCAAGAACATGTCATCCCATTCCCCAATAAGCATCACAATGCAGCACTTAGGACTGATCAAATATTGAAGCCTAATCTAAGCATAATATATATATATATATATATATATATGCTTGATTTATACATATATGACCAATCAAGCTTTTGGTTATATAAAGATAAGTGAAACTGCCAAGCAACTATTAATTAGATCCATCATTTAAATCTATAGGGACAAAAATGAAACTGCAACTGCTATTCTTATGATTAGACATGAGAAATCAGTTTTCCCCCTAATTACCCATATAAATTAATCGTAATTAAAAGGCTAACCCCTTATATATGATATTTTAATTAATCTTTTACAATTAATTAAGATATAGATGAATAAGATGCGGATAAAAATGTTCATATATGATATGCATGTAATCTTACATGCCTATAATTTGCTATTATGAGCTATTCATGGCTTATGAGCTGGAATTGATTGTAAGCAGTTGCAAAACTAGTGACTGTACACCTTATGAGATGGCCTAAAGAGTTATAGAGAAATTAAGATCTAAAAAATATTACTTGCATTTGTGATCTTATACAGTATAGATTATATATAAGTTATGGAGCTTAATTACCTTATTAAGGAAAGTGTTCAGCCAGTTTTCTTCAAAACTACGCAAGGGATTAACTGTAAATAATGGTTATGCTGATGAAAACATTTCTCAAGAGTCACAAAGAGATCCGTAGAAGGTGGAGATATATAGGAGAATTGGATGAACACTCCCATGAAAGGAAAAACATACACTGTGTGTATATTATATACATATCAGATAGGAACTGACGATGTATGTATATACCCTTCTGTGTAGTGAAGAAAAATCACATACAAGGACTTGCAAGTGAGAAATATAACTGAGTCTTTGGAGATATATATATTAGTCTCATCGTACCTGAGTTGGGAACTGGAACCTCCTATCCTTTCTTTGACACAAAAGGGGCTTTTTGGTGTGTTGCAATCCAGACAAGAAAGCAGCTGTAAAGAGGCATGAATTTACCAAGAAAGATAATTAAAATAAATAAAATGGGAAGAGGAAATTACATGATAGTAATAAATTCAGCAGCAATGTGAAAAAAGATCTTACCTTTTACAGACCCTTCAACTTTCTGCCCATCACCTGCCGCAACCCTGCTCAACTAAGAAGCAGCAAGAACAATAACCTAACAAGGTAATAGAAACAAAATAGACAGAAAAAAACCATAACCAGCTTGCTAGGCAACAATGCTGTCAGTGGAAAAGAGAGAGAGAGAGAGAGAGAGAGAGAGAGAGAGAGAGAGAGGGAGAGAGAGAGAGAGTACAAATGAAGTCGGTAAAAGACCAATTACAAGGCATATAGTATATATAGTGAGCAAAAAAGCCAGGGCCTAATACAGGAAACTTTGAATTAATTGACATGATTGAGAATAACATATAATGCTGATATAATATCTGTATATGTATTATACACAATTGAAGGATTTTCAGCTTCATATTGTGGTGGCACCCTCTCTTTCTTCTGCAGCTCTTTTACAGATCCCAAACCCCAACTAACAATGTACTATTAAGGTTATTTTTTTCTTTTATAATAAAAAAAAGGAATTATGCAAAATAAGAGAGTAGAACTGATGGAATACTAAAACTTATCTTCCAATTATATATCTTTGATAGCCACCCATATGGCAATTAGATGTCAAGCAACAAAAAGAGATTCATTCTACCGTTTGAGTAACGAAATCTCCTGTTGTTTCCCAGTTGGTTGCATTATATATATATATATGTGTATGCGATCATAGCTCCAAATCAAAGGACAAGGAAGATTTGCCTTTGTCTGAGTAGTCGGTGGAAAATGGAGCACTACCAGTAGGGGGCAACCTGAATTGGGGAGAAGGGAGAGAGGAGGAAGGTGTGTGAGAAGAAAGAGCTGAACCCAGTGAGCCACGTGGCATGGTAATTGAGGATTGGTCATCTTCTTGGGGGCACTCCATGTTCACACCAAACAGCCTCAGCCTCTTACCTGCTGTCTTTGATCCATGAACAACAGGCACGGAATCAAACACCATATGCGGCAGTCCCGCAATTTGATGTGGCTCCGATGGCCTTATGTTGCCATAGCCAACAATTTGCTGCTGCTGCTGCTGCTGCTGGTACTGACTTTGATCATGCTGATGATGATGGTGGTGGTGGTGGTGGTGGTGATATGGATAAATCCCATAATTCAAGCGCTGCAAATGGTCGTAGTTTGGGCGTAAAGGCAGATGAGATTGAGGAGTCATGGAGTAGAGTCTGCCCCACCGGAATATCTGAGGAAAGGAGAGCGGATTCTGAAATTGATTATGTGCGAGCGATGTGGGATCTGCCGCATCAGGTCGACGCCTCCAGTCAATGTACAAACGATCCTTGCCTAACTCCCCAACCCCGCGTTGAAACGACACGATGTCGCCCGCATCGAGCTTCTTCTCCTTGACAAAACGACTCCAACCTTTGGTCATCACGTAGCTCTGGCTACTGTTCCAATAAGAGTAGCGGAAACGCCATGGCTTCCCGTTGCGGTCCTCGAAATTTAACAGCAGACCCTTCTCGTTTGATGAAGCATCAAGAGGGAAATACTTCTCGGCATGTTGCTTGGGTATTACCAAGCGGTTAAGTTTTCCCACATCGCTTGGTGTCACAACTTTATCGAACATGTGTTCTTTCTCAATAGCATGATGAATATCGGTAGAAGTACCTGCGCCGCCGCTAGCTCCGGCACTTTCTTCGTGGCTTGCAAGTGATAAGTCCATGAGGAGTGTGTTTATTGAGGAAACCGAAGGTTCCCTTTAGATGGGTTTTTGTAATTTTGTTGAGAAGATATTCAAATTGATTATCAGAATCAAAGGTGCCAAACCATGGGACGTATTGCTGATCATCAGAAACAAAAGGTTCGTACTCAATTAGAGGTGTGTATATATAGCAGATGATGAAGAGTAGGAAGTTAAAAGAAAGAAAGAAAGAGAGAAAGAGAAAGAAAACTTACTCGTTTCTCTTATCATCACTTCCTCCTCTTCTTCTTCTTCATTATTACAATACCCTTTCCCTTCTTGCACAAAGTTCATGATGACCCACCTTTAAATTTACCTTGTTTACCACACACACACACACTTGATATTATGATTGAAATGAAAACCAACCACAGAATAAATGATTCAAAAAGTGAGAAAATATAATAAAGAAAAGTTGGGTTTTGCCTCACCTTTGTAAATATATACTGGGTTGGCTATGATTTTGCTGCCGTGAATCAGATCTTGGATTGCGACAAAAGGGAATTCTCACAGTAAAATAAACAGGCAGGTTCGGTGCCTTCTTCTTTGACCAGAAGAAAAAGAGAATGAGAAACCACTTAAAACCCTACTAAGACAAAGCGAGAAAGGATAATATTCTCCTTTTTGTAGCTTGCAGCTGGGTCATGATATAAGAGCCATCTCCCCCTAATTAAGTGAAACCAGAGAGTTGTCTTTTTTTTTTTTTTTTTTTTTTTTGAGGCTCTTAAAGATACTGTAAAGAAGAAGAAGGAGAAGAAGAAGAAGTAGAAGATGAAGAAGAAGAAGAAGAAGAAGAAGGTATATGAGAGAGAAGAGGAATGGTAATGGTAGTAGGAGTAGTAGTACGTAGGGGCCCATGAATGATCTGGTTCGGGTCATGTGAGCTTGTCCTTTTCATCATTTTTGGGTTATCTGTATATCTTGTGCGCTAAGACCCAAAATGGCCAGTTTGGCAAAATCAATTCAGCTTGTGATCAAATTGCCTCCAACTCTAGTTCTTCATATTTTTACTTCGTTTCAATGCAAATTTAAAATTTAAAAAATAACGTATATATCTGAGTGTTTGATATATATCTCTTCTTATAAAGAAGTATGGGTTTAAATGTGAATTTTTGTA
>NW_019014635.1:1298116-1325359 GCF_000150535.2 Carica papaya
ATAGCTATTAATAAAATTGTAATATTATTTTTTTAAAAAATATATATAATAAATAAATTTTGCATAATTCATAATTTCATAGGTAAGTGTAATTAGCGTCATAATTCATTTATGATTATCGCCAATCAAGAAGTGGACAATTATAAAAAAACGTGTTCCCACACATTCGAATTGTTTTAATGAATTTTAATTTTTTTTTAAAATAAAAGTTATCGGATGTGGTGAAGAATATTCTGAGGGGTTGGTGAAACATCTCATCGTCTTTAATGTTGTCGCCACATTTCATATGCTATAAACTATTTTATTAAAAAACATATAGATACTGTCAATTTGCAAATTCAACATTTGCTTAAATCTTATATAAAAAAGATACAACAATATTTATGTTATGGATGAAAATATGCTTTTTATGAGTGCTAAGTAAGGATTATATAATTAATGTAGTTACTTTTTTATTATTAAAAATAATATTTATATTTAGAATATGTATTCAGAAATCTACTCCAAATTCATTATCAACGTTAATATATTTTTCAATTTATATTAAATTTTAATTAATATTATTTGTTTAGGTAAAATGCTCTCTGGCTCTTTCTCATTGAAATAAGAGAATAGATATAGCCATATCTTTCTTTTATGGAGTATGACTCTGTATATATCTACTTTTATAATACGATGTCATTTTCAAAGACAATAATTGGATATAAATTATTTATTTCAAAATCTACTTTAATATTCCTATATCAAATATATTTTGATCTATTTAATTTTAATTTATTGTGGACGTCAACCTTCACCTACAAATACCCATCAAGAGTGAGAAAAAGCTAAAGTTAATTGATGCCTACATAATTTGTAGAAACACAGAAAAACATGGACAAAGAAAAGCAAGAATTAGAAGCTTACTCATCTGCAATGGATTTGGTGCTGCCAATGACCACGCAATCCGCAATAGAGCTTGGAATTTTTAAGATATTATCCAAAGCGAACAACAATATCGACAAACTCTTAACTTTTCAGATTGCTGATTGGATGTTCAATTGTAAAAATTCTAATGTAGCGGTCATGTTAGACCGAATTTTAAAGTTACTGACTGGCCACGGCATGGTGGATTGCTGTCTGGTTGGGCAGAGAGAGGTTGTACAGTTTGAATGTTATGTCTAAATATTTTGTGCTGAACGAAAATGACTTTTCGTTAGCGCTAATACTGAACTTGATTCAAGATGTCTGTTTTCATGAAAAGTTGGTATATTTTATTAGCTATGTTCTTCTTGCTCTTTCTCTACTAATCAACTTACAAATTTATTAAAGTTTTTAACCATTGAATTCGTAGTGCATTCGTATAAATTAATCACATCTTTAAATATGCATTTAAGCAGATATATGTTTAAGTTGGTATGAATTTGAATCATTAAAAATAAAACTCATTTAACATGATAATTATAAATGTGTTTAAATAACTCAAAATTCTCTCTAAATATTTAAATGTGTTTTGACATCGTGGGTGTGGTATTTTATTGTGCAAATAGTTTAATTACTATTTATACAACATTTGTTAGTCTAGTCTAGTCTAGTCTTCCATGTATTTATTTGTCAAGGATAACAATAAAATTATAAACAATGATGTTAGTACTTTTTACTCATTTAAAATATTGTTCTGAATTAATAATATATTAATGATGCTCAATTCTGATTGAAATAATTAATTATCTTCTGAATTTATTATGTAGACCAAGGATTTCTTCATTTTAATTATTGAATCATTATACAGTATAGTAAAATAATAAAATTATTATAACGCACCTTAACGTTAACAAGTTATATTAATATTTATATAGCATAATTCGTTACGTAAAATTATTAGAATGTCTTACGGCACAATAAAAAATTGTGTGGTTGAGGAGAACTCCTTCATTTTTATCCATGCCAAAGGTTATCCATCTTTACATTTCTTTTTATGACCCGGTAAAAACTTCTAAACCCTCCCCCGCTCCTTCCTTCTTCTTTTTTATAAACTCCTTTTACCTCTTTAAAAAAAATAAGTTAACCAAATCAACTCTAATAGCTAAAAAGATGGAGACTGAATTGTAAGAAATTTATTTGGTCAGATCAGCTAATTGCCAGAGTTTTAATGCTCTTTACAGTATAGTTGTAATATCTTGCAAATTTAAATGTCTCTTCTTAAATTTTCAAGCCAAACCTTTGTATAAAAAGGGTGAGAAAAGATTCTTAATGCCTTTCCCTCTTCCTATTCAATATCTCTTTAATGGATTTTAAATGTCTTTTGACATTAATACATTTTCTTTTTTGGTTTTCAACTTTTTAATCCATCTTAATTTCTATTCCTCTTTAATTTTTAAATCCAAATCCAAAAAAATCACACATTTGAAGAAAAAAAAAATGTCTCGCATTTTTATTATTTTATAATGATATTAGAATTTTTAGTGGTATAAAAAGATAATCATGGTGTATTGGAGGGGTGGTGGTCGACAATGATAAGAGCATATGATGTAAAAGAAATAAATAAGGAAAGGAGAGATTTACAGTGAGGGAGGCCGTTTGTTAGGATTTACTTGCTTTGCTGGCTACATAGAGCACAGGAGAGAGACCAAATTGGAGGAGGATGAAGGGTAGAATGACATACACATTGGGGCAAGGGAAAATGGAGAAGTTGAGACAGAGAATGGGAAAGTATGTGATCAGATTAGGTTAGATTTTTCATATATTTTTATTTAATTATTATATGTATATATTAAAGATAAGAGAGTTCAATTAATCAATCAATTTCGGCTGCCAAATCCAGAAACTGGAACCAAACTAATTAAAAAAGTTATTTTTCAGTTTTTTAACTGATTAATTATTTAATTGATTTTTTCAGTTTTATTAGTTTGAATATATCTGTTTTAAATTTGGCGTTTATGTGGTCACATCATAATTTATTTAGACATCTATTTTATGATTTAAATAGATCATAATGCTAAAAGTCCATATAAAAATATTAAAGTACACGTTACAAATTAAAATTTATAGTTTTTTATCTCACTTCTCTATTGTTTTTTTTCTCACAAACATGTACTCTACCACCCTTAAGCTAAGCTAATAACTCTTTAACACTAAAATTTTCTTTATAAACTCTTTGAATATGAAAATCTACAAGTTATTAATCCTGACCATAATCCTAAACCAAATAAGAATTTTGATTACTATTCTAAAATATTTTTTCTTGAATCAAAGTTCATTCTACATGGTAAAATTGGTAAAATTTTGAATTCATCCAACAAAATATGAATACCCATCATGTAAAAGGAGTTTATATATTATCAAATTTCCTAAAAAAAAAATCAAATAGTTATAAATTTACAAAATAGAAATCAAAACTAATTAAGATACCCAAAAAACTTTGAAAAAGCCTTTTCGTCGAATTCAAATATTACTCTCGTCAACTAGTATCGTTAATTATGACAAAATGGTGCAAAATCAAAAGATAGTAAATAATATAGGTGGCATTGTTAAAAGTGTTTCCCACTTAGTAATAGATAGTTTTTTTCGTACATGTGTCTCATGCTACTAATCTAATTAGAAAGGTTTACAATGGTAGAATAAAAAAATTATCCTTGGTTGCCTTGTAAAAATGGTATGAAACCAAAGGGACACAAGTAATGTAGATGGTGTTGTTAAAAGTGCTTCCCACTAATGATAGATGCCTTTTGTCGAACATATTTCTCATGTTAATGATCTAATTAAAAAGGTTTACAACCATAGAATTAAAAACTCATCCTTGGTCATCATGCAAAAAGTTTCCACAAAATTTTATTTTAAAAGAGGATGTCTTAGCCATTGTTTAGGCTAATTTTTATGTGTTACATTGCTTCTTTAGGGCTTTTGCCTAAGTTATAGAGTTTTTTTTTTTAATCTTTAATTCTAGTCACTTATGTTAATGACAAATGCACCTCGTTACATAATAGAATAGATTCACGCATATGATGTTACAAACATATACATATCACAAACTATATGTACCTATAACATTTAAGATATTGATTTTTTCTTTAGTTTTGCTTATTTCCCTATCTATTGTTTTATCTCATTCTCATACTGTATTTATAATCTTAAGATGTTATACATCATCATGACTAATTACCCAACATTCACGTTTACCTTTTGTCTTCACTATTGGGAACAAGAGTGTCAATTTTTGGTGTTAGTCATGGCCTAATGAATCATCATCATATCTTTTCTCTTTCGACATTGTGTGTCAAAAAATTTTACTTGATGACACAATTTATTTTTCAAACATTATATGTACTTTGATTGATATCTTGTTTAGTTTAATAATACTTTACTCTCACCATATTTGTAGGTTTAAATTAATTAATATGTACAATTTAATCAAAATATTCATTTTTTATTTATATCTAAGCCAATTTTAATCTTATACTAGATTCTATAATGGTGGATTTATTTTTTCATTTATAATAAATCAATTATAAATGTACTTAGTTTAAATTACACCAGATTCAAATATAATTAATTTCCTATAACTCTTTTTCTCTCCATTAATTGTGTTCATATTCATGTTATAGAGAATACAACATTTGACTAAATGTAACATAATATATTTGATATTATTATTATTTTTTTTGCATTAAAAAGGTCAAGGATTAGTGGTTGAGTATGATATCCATACTTCATTGTTATAAATTGCTAAAAATATGCAACTAACTTACATATAGGTCCCAACTAAAAAATACTGTTCTGGAAGGAGGAGGAAGTCCATTTGAGAGGGCACATGGAATGCATGCTTTTGAGTACCCAAGATTTGACCCTAGATTCAATGTGGTTTTCAATGTTGCAATGATTAACCACACAATCATCTTCATGAACAAAGTCCTTCAACATTATAAGGGTTTTGAGGAACTTAAACAATTGGTTGATGTTGGAGGGGGATTAGGAGTTGCATTAAATGCCATCATCTCTAAATACTCGCATATCAAGGGGATTAACTTCAATCTACCTCATGTTGTTCAAGATGCTCCAACCTATCCTGGTATGTTGCTAATATATTTTTTTATTAGGATGTTTGTCAATATTTTGTAATATTGAATTTTCGATAAAGAACACATACTGTATCTTTATTTTTTAAGGACTTCAAATATATCAACAGCTAGCACTTTTGTGTGATGAGTTATGTTGAAGTTGAACTTGTGGTTTTATATAATTACTTCATAGACTTTTTTAAATGGTTATGTAGTCCTAAAAATATGATTAGTTGGAGTTAAACATATCGAATGTAAATTACTTAAAGGATAAACCAATTATTTTA
Organism: Carica papaya; assembly: GCF_000150535.2. Next base: position 1,303,440 of record NW_019014635.1, read on the forward strand.
CTAAATTACTATTTCTATTCCCTTTTTTCTTCTTTCTTCTTCTTCCTCCCAAACAAACCTTGAGAGTCACTTGCATTTGTGTCTTGAATTATTATAATAGAGGTAGTTTAATGAAAAATAGTTCAAGGTAATTAATTAAGTATTCTATTAAATAAAATAATATATGTTACAGGTATAGAACATGTTGGCGGAGACATGTTTACAACTGTTCCAAGAGGAGATGCCATTTTCATGAAGGTGAGCATACCAATAGTTAATGTTTTGGTGATCTTGATTGTTAAGAATTTAATTAAGTAATAACTAAGGGTGTGATAATTAGTTATGGGATACTTGTAACAAAATTTGAAGTTAATGAGTATTATATACATGTATATATATATATATATATATGTATTAATGCAGTGGATTCTTCATGATTAGAGCGATGAACATTGCTTGAAGTTATTAAAGAATTGTTATAATGCCATACCAAATGATGGAAAAGTAATTATCATGGACTCAATTCTTCCAATCATGCTAGAGACTACTATTGAAGTGAAAAACACATGCAAAAGTGATGTACTAATGATGACTCAAAACCCATGAGGCAAAGAGCGAACACAGGATGAATTCATGGCATTAGCCACTAGAGCTGGTTTTGGTGGCATTATAATTATATGTGCTATTTCCAATTTATGGGTTATGGAGTTCTTAAGTAAGATTTTTTTCAATGTTGGTGAAATACTTATCATTTTATTATTGTCTAGACATATGAAAGTGATTATCAATGTTTTAACTCTTATTAGGATATGATTATTTGAAATCATTCTAATATTGTTCTTGGATTTTTTTAATACTTTTTTGCTTAATTAACGAGAATTATATAAATACTTAAATTAATGTAATTAGGATATTTCTTATTAAATGTCTTGGAAAACAATTGGTCATACTATTCTATTAATTATTATTTAGTATAGTGTCAAGTAATATTTGAGTTTGAGAATTCAAGAATAAGGTTTGGGTGCCATGCTGATGTTATTCGATTAAAAAATACAAGATTTGAATGAAACAATTATGGTATCTTATTATTGTCTTTAGTGTCTTTATTGTTAAATGTTATGTCAAATAGGATAAACTATTGAGTTAGTCAAATTTATCAATTGAAAAGATTTGTGTTTTGATTTTGACCAGGCTATGTCTCATTCATCTAGATATAGAAGACGGATTGGAAAACTCATATGTTTAACTTTTACGAGATCGAACATTGCTTACTTTATCCAACTTCTAAGTTAGTTTATGTTAGAATAGCATCTAACTCTAGCCTACAAGGTGTTGAGATACATCAAAGGTACCCCTTAGACAAGGGTTGTTCTATTTAAGCTCATCTACTTTGAAATTAAATATATATAAAAATAGTGTATGAGGAGGATGTTAGGACACTAGAAGATCAGTCACAAGATACTGCATTTTTTGGGGTTTTTCTTTAATATGTTGGAAGTCTAAGAAACAAGAAACAATTTCCAAACTTCTGATCAAATAAAATACATGACTATAACTAGTATATATTATGAATTGAAATAGATAAGGTACCTCCTGAATGCTTTGGGAATAGACTATATAGAAGTAGTTGTGCAATATTGTAATTGTAAGCCTGCAATACATATATTAGTCAATCTAGTATTTTATGAAATGACCAAATATATTGAGGTAGATTATCATCTGATATGTAAAAAGATTCAGGATAGAAGTATAATTATTATATATGTGAACAACAAATAAATTATCAACATCTTCACCAAGGCACTCCTAATAGTCTTCTGAATCAACATATAGCCAGGATGAGAGTATAAAAGTCTACTCTCCATTTTGAGGAGGGATGTTAGAAAATTCATAAATATTTTTATTTACTTGTTTTGATTGATTGTTGATATATATATATATACTTTAGAACATATATATGCAGTATCATTTTGGCGATATCCTATAGCAAATAGTTATTAATAACATTTTTTATTATTTTTAAAATTTATATATAATAAAATATTAATGTAATACTTGGGCTCGAAAATCGGCCCGAAATGATTTTTTTTTTTTTAAATATTTTTTAAAGCAATTTTATTTGTTTTAATTTAATTTTATTGAATGTTTTGAGAAAAATAAATTAGGAACGAAATTAAAAGCAATTTTGAGAAAAAACGGTGTTTGAGTTTGGGGGGTACTTTTAAAAGAAAAATTAAAAATAGGGGGTTAAAATAAAAAAAAAATAGAAAATTTGGCCACGTAGAACGGCTCAGTCAGTAGCCATGGCAAACCAGAGTATGCCGCGTGACAAAACACGCTGACATCGGCACCACGCAAGTGATCCACGTGCTTGACGATTCGACGGTCCCAATCACGTCCCCCGCGCATGAATGGCTTAGATTCATTCCCTCTATAGACGCAATCGGACTGACGAGATCAATCGCAATGAATGGCTCAGATTCGCCTATACAATCGGCCTAAATAAGCAACGATCGGACGACTCTACTCACTCCACATCGACACGTTCGGACGGCCCAGATCGACACTGGATGGGTATTTAAACGTCGCATCTCAGGGAATCCTAACCCTAGCCGCACCTGCCCTCGCTAGAGGAGAAGAACCAAACGCCAGAAAAGGAGGCCGATCCCCAGCCGCCGCCGCACCGGAGCCATCGCCGACCACCTAAAAAGGTAAAATTTTCTCTTTCTGATTCAAAATTCAATTCTGAGTCTCCCTATGATCATATCGAAACAAAGAGATGGCCGGTGAGCCAGAAAATATGGGCAAAGCTTGAAGGAGCTGCCGTAGCCAAAATCCTAAAACCCCTTCCATAAGCCCCTTCTCGTTTCCCGTTTTATACAATTTTTCAACTATTGTGTTCACCGTCCTTTTCTGTGCAAGTTAGCCGAAGAAGAAACCCCAGCCGCGAAGGAGAACCAGCAGAGCCGCCACACCCGGAGACCCCACCCGCTGGTATATTCGGTTTTTTTTTAATTTTTTAGCCAACTGAGGCCCCTTAACGTATTTTTTCATAGGAATACGTGTAAAACTAGCCAAAACTGGTCAATTTGAGACGAACCGCTGCCGTGGGCGGCGGAGCCAGGGCAAGAATCCTAAAATTGGCCAATTAAGGTTTTCAACACTCATTTTAGGTTTTTTGAGTATTTTTAGGTACATAACGAGTATTTTGATTCCCACAAAAAAATTTTAAAAACTCGAGACCTGTTAGGATGTGTAGTAAATAGTACGACATTTCGAAACACTCATTCGGATAACGATCCTTTACCCTATTCTCTGTTATAGTAAATTGAGGATTAATAATCGATAATAGTGTATTTTTTGAAAAATTAGAAAAATCTTAAAAATAATTACAGGTCTCTAGTGGAGGCAGAACCAGTTAGTTCATATTTGTCCTGATTCCCTGTTTATTTTTCTGTATGGCCTAAATTGCTTACTATTATATTGTACATATTTAAATAGATAGTTTTTATGGTCTTCTCGATTATGTGGTTTATTTGGTTCCTCCTGCATTGTTATTTGGTTATCTGGTCATTCAGTTATGTTAAATTATATCACTTGCTTAAATATCGTTTAAATTAATCGGTGAATATAAAATGAGACGTTGGTACGCGTTGGTGGTTGGTTGGATGATGAGAATCTAAATAAATAAAAGTTTACTAGGCATCCTAAGAAATGATGGACGAACCTGGTACATAAAGAACCCTACCGTGGATATTACCTCAGTTAGACAGGGTTGAGAAGTCGCATACCAAAAGGATTTTAGGAGATATGGTTCACCCTCATACTGGACGGTAAGTACTTATGCATGAAAATAACACGTTACTTGGTTATTTGTCTTCATAGGTTGATTTCATGTAAACTTGTAACGATAAGTATGGAATAAAATGTTTTAGATTTAAATATATTTACTTAAATTAAGGGTTCCATTAGTTGTTTTATAATTTTTACTAACTTTTATTTTTCATATCAGTGATTGACGTGATATTCTTATTGGGCTAGTATAGCTCACTATTCTATTAACCATTTCATATTAAGAGGACACATATCCAAATCCCGATCAGTAAGAAAGTTGTGAGTAGTTTACCTCCCAGACCCCTTCAAGACCTAGTGGAGGCTAACCCCTAAGATACTTATCTATTTATTTTAAGTCATCTATTTACTACTTTTTACGAGCTGCTATAGTAGGGATATTTCTGTATCCCTATTGGGTAATGTAATTTACTATGTGAGAAATGTAAACCCTAACTCTATTATTCGCTTCCGCATTTAAATTATAAATTCATTTTCTTTAAGGTATCGGACCTTTATACTTGGTATGAGAGCCGCGTTTCTTAGAACCATTCCTTACATGAAGATTTGAATCATTCAAATATAACCCAACTCTAAACCCTTCATTGTGTAAAATAGGTACAAGAACATGAGGAAGGGAGGGCCCCTACTGAACAGAGCAGCCCAAGATGGGTTGCTTCGAATGGATGTTGATCGGCTCTTCGAGATCTTAGAGAGACTCATCTCTGCCCAACAGGTTAGGGAAGAGAGAAGAGAGTTTTTTGACCCTCCACCACTGCCATAGTATGAGTCACCCCTACAACAAAAGGATCCAGTGCTACCTCGATATAACCCTGTTCCTCCACTGTATCATCTGACGCTGCCACAATACAATCCAGTGCCCCACCATACAATCTGGTGCCACCACAAGGTCACCTGGTCCCCCCTAACATAATTCGATTTTTCCTCAACAGGACGTGGTAGAACTTGCCAGAACTGTGGTAAAGATCATAGGGATCGACTCTATTATCGTCTCAACAATACATGCCGCATCTGTGAGAGTGTCCAACACTACGCAAGAGAGTGCCCGTGAAAATCAAAATTAGGTCAAACCTCTTATCCAGAGCAAAGCTTACAACCTCACCCAGTAGGATGCTGAGGCCAACCCAGACGTGATACAGGGTAAACTTAAGAAAGTAGTTTGTATTCAAGAGATCTCCATGGTTTGAAAATTCTTGGATGTGTTCTTTAATGAACTACTCAGACTGCCAGCAGACAGAAAAATTGAGTTCACCATAAACCTTCAACCTGACACCCAACCTATCTCAGTTGTCGCTTACCGCATGAGTAGTGTAGAGATGGAAGAGCTGAAGAAACATATCAAAAAATTGTAGGATATTATGTTCATCTGCCACAATGTATCTTCTTAGGGTGCTGGGGTCACGTTTGCAAAGCAAAAGGATGAGACCCTGAGATTATGTATCGACTACAGAGGATTGAACAGAGTTACAGTCAAGAACAAGTACCCTCTCTCCAGAATTGATGACCTTTTTGACCAGTTATAGGGTGCATAGGTTTTCTTCAAGATAGACTTGTGTTCAATTTATCACTAAGTAAAGATCAAGGCAGAGGACATTTCTAACAGCTTTCAAAATCCGGTGCAGACACTATGAGTTCCTAGTCATACCTTTTGGGTTAACTAATGCACCGACTATATTTATGGACATGATGAATAGGATTTTTAGACAATTATTAGATCAGTTTGTCATTGTATTTATCAATGATATCCTGATATATTTAAAGAGCAAAGAGGGACACGTTCACCACCTGATTTAGGTTTTACAGGTTCTCAGGAAAAGTTGTATGCAAAATGGAATAAGTGTGGGTTCTGCCTCGAGGAGACTACCTTTCTAAGGCACATCAGATCAAAGGATGAAATATCAGTGAACTCCACAAAAGTTGAAGCAGTACTTAGTTGGGAGAAATTGACTTTAGTTAAGGAGATTCATAACTTTCTGGGAATGACAGATTACCGCAGGTTTATAGAAGAATTTTTTAGCCTAACCACTTCTTTGACCCGACTCACAAAGAAGAACATTAAGTTTGGATGAAAAACGAACTGCGAAAGGAGTTTTACCGAACTTAAGAAGCAGTTGGCTACTGCACTCATTTTTGCTATACTGAGTGGAATGAGTGAATACAGAGTGTATAGTGATCCCTCCTATCTGGGATTGAGTTGTGTTATGATGCAGCATGAAAATGTCATAGCCTATGAGTCCAAGCAGTTAAAAAGTCAAGAAAAGAATTACCCTACTCAAGACTTGGAATTGACCACCATTACCCACGCCTTGAAGAATTGGTGCTACTACTTGTATGATGAGACTTTTGAGATTCACACAGACCATAAGAGTTTGAAGCATATATTCACTCAAAAAGATCTCAATATGTATCAGAGGCGTTGATAGATCTCCTCAAGAACTACAATTGTAAGATTTTGTATCACCCGAAAAAGAGCAATGTGGTAGCTGACGCGCTTAACAGAAAAAATACAGGTATGCTGACTCATCTAATTGTTTCTGAATGCAAGGTAATAGTGGCTGCACAGCAAATATGGCTTGAAGACTTGAAAAGAGTTACATGCCTAGCTCATGTAATAGTCCAACCGAATTAATCCAGAGAATAAAAGAAGCCCAATTTAACAATTCCACCATAATAGCTCAAGAAGGATGTAGAATAGGGAGTAAATCAAGAATTTCGAGTCTCTACCGATTAGTTGCTCAGATTTTAGGACATCGTATGTGTTCCAGATGACAATGAACTGAAAATGGACATAATGACAGTGGCTCATATCTCAAAGTTTGTCATATATCCCAGAAGTACCAAAATGTCTCAAAGTATGCAACTTCAGTTTTAGTGAAGCAAGATGAAAATAGAGATAATCGATCTCCAAGTGTCTTATATGTCAACAGTTTAAGGTAGAGCATCAATGCTCAGGTGGGCTACTTCAGCCATTATCGATCCCATAGTGGAAGTGAGAATATGTCACAATAGATTTCGTGACAAGGTTGCCTAAAACATGCTCAAGACATGATGTTATTTGGATAATTATCGATTGGCTCGCCAAGTCCTCACACTTCTTGGCTATCAAGATGACCGACCCCTTAACAAGCTAGCAAGAATCTATATCTAAGAGATAGTCAAGTTATATGAAGTCCTAGTGACATTAGTATCTGACAGAGATCCTAGGTTTACTTTTTGATTTTGGTCTAATTTTTATCAAGCCATAGGAACGAAACTGTTCCTTAGCACCGCATTCCACTTTTAGCCTTATGGACAATTAGAGAAGACGATTCGTACCATAGAGGATATGCTTCGAATTTATGTTCTAGACTTTAGGGGTCATTGGGGATGATCATCTAACTTTGATAGAGTTTGCTTACAATAATTGTTATCAAGCAAGCATCGGCAAATCCCCATATGAGGCATTATATAGCCACCCCTATAGGCCGGCGATCTATTGGGAAGAGATGGGTGATAGGAAATTATTTGGCCTGAATCTTGTAGAGAATACTACAACTAAGATAGTTAAAATAACAAAGAACATCTAGACCGCTCAAAGTAGACATAAGAGTTATGCAGACACCTGGATGAGGAATTTAGAATTTTAGAAAGGCGATCGAGTGTTTCTTAACGTCACCTCTTTCAAGGGAATCGGTAGGTTTGGTAAGAGGGAGAAATTAAATCCACGGTTCACTAGGCCATTTGAAATCTTAAACAGGATTAGTACATCCACCTATAGACTATCATTACCTTCAGAGCTATCCAGAGTCCATAATGTGTTTCATATGTCCATGCTACGCACGTACAATCCATACCCCTCACACATCATGTCCTATCAGTCCCTTTCACTCCACGAAAATCTATCATATGATAAGGTACCAATAGGCATTGTAGACCGAAAGAGCAGAGTACTTCGCAATAGAAAAATTCTTTTTGTCAAGGTCCTATGGCAGAATCATACTCGGAAAAAGGTCACTTGGGAATTAGAATCAGATTTCAGAGTCTAGTGCCCCCCAACTCTTAAATTAAGTGAGAGGGTGACAAATTTGATAGACCAAATTCCTTAAGGAGGAGAGTTGTAAAATCTGGGTTGGAAAATCGGCTTCCGATGATTTTTCTTATTTTTAAAAAATATTTTTTAAAGTAATTTTATTTATTTTAATTAAATTTTATTCATTTTTTTGAAAAAAAAAAGAATTAGGGACGAAATTAAAAGCAAGTTTGGAGAAAAAATGGTGAAATTTTGAGTTTAGATGGTGCTTTTGAAAGAAAAATTAAAAACAACGGTTAAAATGCAAAAATGAGAAATTCAACCACGTGAGATGGCCTAGTTAGCAGCCACGGTGAACCAGAGCACGTCGTGTGATAAAACACGCTGACATCGGTGTCACGCAAACGATCCGCATGCCTAATGATTCGACGATCCCAATCACGTCCCGTGTGAATGGATGGCTCAGATACATTTATGTTTTAGATGTGATCGGACGGACGAGATCAATTATGATGAATGGCCCAGATTCGCCCACACAAACAGCATGAACATGTAACGATCGAACGACTCTCCTCACTCTACATCGACTAGGACGGATGGCCCAGATCGACATGGAATAGATATTTAAACATCGCATCTCAGAGAACCCTAACTTTAACCGCACCCACCCTCATTAGAGAAGAAGAACCAGACGTCGGAGAAGGAGGCTGATCCTCGTCCGCCGCTGCACTGAAGCCACCACCGACCATCAAAAAAGTAAATTTTTTTCCTTCCCACTCAAAATTTGATTCCAAGTGGCCATATCAGAGCAAAAGTGACGGTGGGTGAGCTAGAAACCTTGGGCAAAGACTAGCGGAGCCGCCGCGATCAAAATTCTAAAACCACTCAGATGAGCCCCTTCTGTTTTATGCTACACAATTTTTTGACCATTGTGTTCACCGTTCTTTTCTGTGCGGGTTATCCGAAGAAGAAACCACAACTGCGAAGGAGAACTGGTGGAGCCACCGTACCCGGAGATCCCACCCGCTGGTAGGTTCGGTTTCTTTTGATTTTCTAGCCAACCGAGGCCTCCTAACATATTTTTTTACAGGGATACGTGTAAAATCGACCACAACTGACCAAACCGAGGTGAACTGCCACCGTGGGCAGCAGAGCCAGCATTGAAACACAGCGATGCTACCATGCTGGAACCCTAAAATTGGCCGAAAAAGATTTTCAACACAAATTTTGGATTTTTGGGGGTATTTTTAGGTACGTGATGAGTATTTTGATTCCCGCAGAAAAAATTTAAGAAGTTCGGGACCCGTTAGGAGGTGTAATAGATATGACGACATTTTAAAATATCCATTTGGGTAAGAATCCTTCATCTTATTCTCTAGTACGATAAATTAAGGATTAATAATCGATAATTGTATGTTTTGTAAAAAATTAAAAAAATCCTAAAAATAATTATAAATCACTAGTGGAGCCGGAACCAGTTAGTTTATATTTGTCATGAAGCCCTGTTTATTTTCCTGTACTACTTAAATTACTTACTGTTATATTGTGTGAATTTAAATTGATAATTTTTATGGTCTTCTCGATTATTTGGTTTATTTGGTTCCTCTTGTTTTGTTTATTTAGTTATCTGCTTACTTGGTTATTCGGTTATGTTAAACTATTTCGCTTGTTTCAACGCTGTTTAAATTAATCGATGAATATAAAATGAGACGTTGGTATGCTTCGGTGGTTGTTTAGATAATGAGAATATAAATAAATAAAAGTTTATTGGGTATCCTGGGAAATGGTGGATGGACCCGATACATAGGGAACCTTACTATGGACATTACCTCAGTCGGACAGAGCTGAGAAGTCTCATACCGGAAAGGTTTTGAGAGATACGGTTCACTCTCATACTAGATAAAGTATCGAGGGAATGGTATTTCTGGCGCCCATTATCGGATAGGGTATGAAAATGGTCGGGTTAATTATCAAATTTTGATACTGGGTTCACGAGTAGATGAATATCCCTATAAACCCCCAGGAGTCTCAGTAAGTAGGTTAAAAGGAAGAATTACTGATCTTATGTACGAATATAAAACGTCATTTGGTTATTTGTCTTCATAGGTTGATTTCAGAAAAATCTATAACGGTAAGTATAGAATAAAACTTTTTAGAATTAAATATATTTAATTAAATCAATGGCTTCATTAGTTGTTTTATGATTTTTACCAATTTTTATTTTTTGTATAAGTGATTAATGTGATATTCTTATTGGGTTAGTGTAGTTCACCCTTTTATTAATCATTTCAGATCAAGAGGACACAGATTCAGATCTCGATCAGTAAGAAAGTTATTAGTAGTTTACCTTCTGGACCCCTTCAAGAGCTACTGTAGGTTAACCTCTAGGATATTTACCTATTTATTTTAAGTCATTTTTTTTTTACAAGTCGGTATAGTAAAGACATTTTCATAATCCTATTGAACATTCTAATTTACTGTGTAAGAAATATAAACTATAACTTTTTTATTTGCTTCTACATTTAAATTATAAATTTATTTTCTTTAAAATTTCTGATCTTTACAATTAACCTTTCAACAAGGTGTAATTAGCGCAATACGTTATTTATAATAATTATTGGGAACTAAGAAGTGGACAGTTATGAAAAAATGTGCATTACGGATTCACAAGCATGCCCCCACAAATATTCTAATTTGAATAATGAATTAAATAATGATCACATTTTGCTCATGTTATATGTTGATACATGCATACAACCCATTCAATTGTTTTATGCACCTATAAAAAGTAAGAGGAGTTTTAATAAAGTTCAATTTTTCTTTTTTTAGAAAAAGTATTGGATGTGGTTAAAAATATTTTCTTCATGTACATGTATAGGGTTGGATTCGAATATTAAACCACTATATCTCTTTGAAATAAGAAAATAGATACAGCGATTGACAGAGAAAGTGGTCATAGTGAGGCAATTTTTCAATTGTTTGTCTTTAATTATTTATTTTAAAATCTTGCTAATATTCCTGTATGCTTATAAAATAATCAAATATATACAATGAATTTTATTCTATTAAACTATATTACTATTGTGGACTTCAATCTTCACCTATAAATACCCATTAAGCGTGAGAAAAGACGAAGTGAATTGATGCCTGCATAATTTGTAGAAACACATAAAAACATGGACAAAGAAAAGCAAGAAATAGAAGCTTACTCATCTGCAATGGACTTGGTACTAGGCTCGATGCTACCAATGACCATGCAATCAGCAATAGAGCTTGGGATTTTTAAGACATTATCGAAAGCTGACCACGGTGTTTGCAAACTCTCAGCTTCACAGATTGTCGACCGAATGTTCAACTGCAAAAACTCTAATGCAGCGATGATGCTAGACCAAATCTTAAAGCTACTGGCTAGCCACGGCGTGATGGATTGCTGTGTGATTGGCGGAGAGAGGTTTTACAGTTTGAATCCTGTGTCCAAATACTTTATGCCCGACGAAGATGGTTTTTCGTTAGTCTCGATATTGAACTTGGTTCAAGATGCCATCTTCATGAAAAGTTGGTATGTTTGATTAGTTAAATTCTTCTTGTTCTATTTCTACTAATCAACCTGCAGATCTGATTTAAGTTTTCAACTACTCAATTTTACCGCATCGTTATAAATTAATCAATTTTACCGCATCCTTATAAATTAATCACATGCTTAAGTACGAACTTTAAGCAGATATATGTTAAGTTCATATGAATTTAGATAGTTAAAAATAAAACTCATTTTCAAACAGGATAATTATAAATGTGTTTACATAGTTCAAAATTCACTTAAAATCAATATTTTGACATTGTGTAAATAGTTTAATCATATATATTACTATTTATATGACATTTGTTAGTCTCCCCTGTATTTATTTGTCAAGAAGTTTTCATAACATTATTGATAACAATAAAATTATAAATAATGACATTGATAATTTTTCACTCATTCAATATATTGTTCTAAATTTAATAATGTATTTATTAATCATGCCCAATTGTGAATAAAATAATTTAAAGCATATTAATTATCTTCTGAATTTATTAAGTGTATCAAGGATTTCTCTGTTAATTCTTTTCACCTGAATATTTAATTTTTATACATTACAAGAATATAATTAAATTACTATAACACACGTTAATATCAACAATTATATTAATATTTCTATATCGATACATATAGCATCATTTGATGGTCTTTTAACACTTGGATTAAAGATTGAAATCAGAATATTTGCTTATTCAAATTAAAAAAAAAAAGGACCAGAAGTCATATTTTGTCCTCAATTTTCTTTTGCACTACTAATAGATTCACTCGTCTTAAGAGAAAAAAAGAGTAAATTGTAAATGTAATTAAACTACATATCAAATATGTTGTATTTAGGTCATACAGATTTTTTTGTTACAATAATGTGAATAAACTTAAAAAAATATTTTAAAACTGGATTTCCTACTAATTAAAGACTTTTTACAAAATGTTCTTTCTCTTTTAGTTTTAGATTTTTATTATAGTTTTTATTTTTAAATATATTAAATATTTTTATTAAATTTATTAAGATATCTGTTGAGAAAATAAAATCTATATATGCACACAATCACACACAAAAAAAATAGTAAAAAAAAATACAAAATACAAAATTTAACGTAATTCTATAAGTATGTCTACGTCAAAAAGAAAGACCGAAAATAAATTTTTTTACTATGCAAATTGAGAATACATTACCAATAAGGTTGTAAACCCTTATATAGGCATAATACTTAAGTTTTCTCAAAATATTTCTTAGAATATACACAAAATATCCTCCAATATATATACAAAATATTCTCAAAATCAACCCACGTAAAAAATTCTTTATCTTGACTTGAATTTTCTCTATCATCATCAACAAAATAACCATCTCATTACACTATCTTGCTAAGATGCCTTCATAAGACACTATCGAGTATTACATACCCCAACTAAGTTAAGCAATGCCTAAACTTGCTAATTAGGATCACCTTGGCCTTCATATCTATAGGATTCTCATGTATAGACACATTCTTGCACAATTTCAATACCCGGTGATCTAATATTTCGAACGAAGTTATATTTGATATCAAGTTCTTCACCCATAACACTAATCCACTTATCTGCATTTGAACTATCTAGTTCCTACAAATCAACTATTTCTGCAACTAACAAGATATATGTAACTAGATTTTCATACCACTCTAGTGGTTTAATATGTTTTTTCTCTCCGTTTTTTCCAATGTTGTATGGTTAATGTTGATCAGGTGCACCATGACCTTCTTGATTAAGAACTTACACTTTATTTCTTGGATTATTGGATTGAACTACTAGAGTATCTATCTCTAACTCTACCCATTCTCTAACATCATGATTTTATCGCGATATTACTTTCTCTTTCTGACTGTCTAGTGAAATAAACTTATTAAATCTCACATCTCTATGGATAACAAACCAATAAGATTTTAGATCACTATGTCATAACCTATAATATTTCACTCGATATGCATACCCTATAAATATGCATTTTTTTACCATCGATTCAAGCTTACCATTCATTACATAAGCATAAACAGGACAATAAATAATCTCAATTGCGAGTAATCAGCAAGTGAACCAAACCGTACCTCAAAATGGGTTATGTACTTAATAACTGAAGATGAAGATCTACTAATCAAGAAACAAGAAGTGTTCACAATCTTAACCCAAAATTCATGTCGTAAACCTGAATAGGATAACATGCTTCAAGTCCTAGCACAAAGCATCATATTTGAGTTATGCAATAACATTCTATTGTGATGTTCCTATACAAGTGCAGTGTCTCACTATATTTTCTTTATTGTAGAATTCATTAAACACATGATTACAAAATTTTAACTCATTATCAGTTTTTAGACACTTGACCTTCCTCTTTGTCTGCTTCTCAATCAAGATTTTTCAGATGATAAAGGTTGAAAATACTTCTTCTTTTGATTTCAAAAAGTACGCACAAACCATCCGAAAGTAATCATTAATCAAAATCATGAAGTGTAACACCCAAGTGTTATTATTTTTAATTGTAATTATTTGAATTTTTTTATTTTAAATTAATTTAATTTAATTTTATAAAAATAAAAATAATAATAATGATAAAATTGGGTAAAAATATTATTTGGATTTAATTGAAATTGATTTTGGAAAAAAGTGGTGAAAATTTAGATTTTGGGAGTGTTTTTAAAAAGAAAATCGGAAATCGGGGGTCAAAATATAATTTAAAAAAATAGTGCCACGTCAGCACCCACCTCAGTAGCTACGTCAACGGCCCGGTCAGCAACCCCGGCCAACCAGGACCCGCCGCGTGGCAAGGCAACGCTGACCAGGGAACGGGCCACGTGGGCGATCCGCGTGCACGCGATCGGATGGCCCAGATCTGTTCCCGCGCACACGAACGGCCCAGATCAAACGTGTGCACGAACGGCCCAGATTCACAGGCACGGACGGTCCAGATTGCATCGCGATGAACGGCCCAGATTTAATTCGAATTAAATCACGATCGAACGGCCCATATTTAATCTTGATGGACGGTTGAGATTAAAAGGCAAAGGGTATAAATAACCTCACCCACACCTGACCACAAAAACCCTATCCTCCAGTGCCTCGCCGGAGAAGAAGAACCAGACGCCGGAGGAGCCAGCCGCCACCACCCACCGCCGCACCGGGGAAGTTTTCGATCGCCGATCGAGGTAAATTTTTTCCTCCTTGCTCGTTTTTCGATGTTGAGTCCGCCTATGGCCAAACCGGAGCCAAATTACCGATCAAACGGCCGAAAAACCCAGCCGAAGCCCAGCGGCGCCCCACGCCCCTCCTTGATTTTTGCCTCCGATGAGGCCCTTCTCGGCCTCCGTTCGATGCAAATTTTATACCACTGTGATCATTGTTCTTTTCTCTACAGGTTGATTGGAGCCAAACATCAAAACGCGACTCACGCCGGAGGAGCCGCCGCACCCGAGAGCATCATCGCCAGTAAGTTTCAATTTTTCATAATGTTTTGGCCCACCGAGGGCCCTAGGGTTGTTTTATCGCAGGGACCGATGCAAGTGTGGCCGAATTCGGCTGGAAACGGCCAAAAACGCCCAACCTGAGGTGAATCACCGTCGTTTATCGTTGGAGCACAGCGGAGTCGCCGTGCCGGAATTGCGATATTGGCCGAAAGGGGCCCTAGGTCTGATTTGGGATTTTTTGGGACACGTACAGGTACTGGTAGTGCGTTTCAGTTTTCTGAAAAAAATTCAGAAAAATTAGAGACAGCCTGTAGACGCACTGTAGAGCCGTATTCAGACCCCGAAACAAGTAAAGACCTCTCACCCAATTTCTTATCACGGCATTAAAGCCTAATAAATGATAAAACGGTATTTTATGAATTAATAGATATGTATAATTGATTAAGGTTGCTAGTGGAGTCCGAATTTGATGTATTTGTCGGTCTGTTTCTGCTTGATGTATTTTCTAGTCTAAATGCAGTATAGTATTTGATTGTTTATTCTGTGGTTACGTGTGCATGAATCACTCTTTAATCTATTATAGTTTGAATTATTGTGAACCCGATGTTGTGTTGCCTTGTTTGGTGTGCGCTACTGGTTTACGTATTCATGTTGATTGGGTAATTGAGACTAAGAAAAATAAGGATAGTATGTGAATTTATGAACGGATAAGTCAACAGCCTCACTAGATATCCTGGGAGATGGTGGACGGACCGGGTCCGTAGGGAACCCTACCGGGAACGTGGTCTCTCATACCGGACGGGGTATGAAGACCTTATGTGTTTTGGCGCTCATACCGGACGGGGTATGGGACGGCCCGTTTCACTCTCATACCGGACGGGGTATTGAGGTTCATGGTTTTGGCGCCCATACCGGACGGGGTATGGGGACGGCCCTGGAATCAGGTTGTAAATGTTAATGGTTCACGTGTAGAGGGGACCCCCTATGAATCCCCAGGGATACTAGTAGGCTGGTAAAAGAGGGAATCTGTTTCCTGATGATTGAAATGTAAAGGTGTGATAGATGTCATGTTATAAAGTGTGTATGATTTCATGGTATTATAAGGTTATTGTTTTCATATGTTGTTTTCATAGATCTCGCCGAGGTAAGTGGACAGCAAAGGATTTTATTACTGATAAATAAATTTATTATAAATTATGCTCCATTGGTCATTTTTGTTTTCTACCCACCTTTACTTCCGTGGCGGTGAGATAGTGTGATGTCTTTACTGGGCTGGTGTAGCTCATTCCTTATTTAAACATTTCATATCAGGAAGACGTTGTTCCTGAGCCCGTTCCTCAGGAAGACGGCGAAGGGGACGCCTAAAGACCTTATAGTTATATTTATAGTTTTTATTTCGAGTATCTCTCTTAGTTAGTTTGTTCCTTCATGTTTTGAGTATGTTTTGGTGATTGTGTAAGGGATGTTAATCAAAAATTTTATTACGCTTCTGCATTTGACATTTTTAATACATATATTTCATTTAAATATCCGGGGCTATTACATGAAGTATATTGCACCACTCTTGGAGAGAATCTTATTTGGATCCCATAAATCAGAAAGGATATAATCCAATTTATCTATAATCCTATGCACTACCTTTTTGTCAAATTTCACTCTAGTCTGTTTGTCAAACACACAATATCCATAAAAATCCATAACTTCCTCTTTATACTCCTTCAACAAATTCTATTTGTTTAAAATAAATAATCCTTTATCACTTATATGACTTAAACGCAAATGTCACTAGCGCAAATGTCACAATCTAGTATGATTCTTATTATTGCTCATTAATACTACACCAACTTCCCTTAAAATTATACTACCTTGAAAAATATACAATTTAAACTCCAAACTATTTTTGACGATAGCTATAGAGCTTTTGCCGACTTTAAAGGTAACATTTTCTGTATAGTATTTATAATATTCAGAATCTAGTGTAGAAAGAGCAATTAGATTCATCTTTATTTGAGGAACATGCTAAAATTTCATAGTTCTGAAAACTCTATCAAACTTTTTGAATCTGATGTCACCAATCTAATCTATATATAATGAACTATCATTACCCATATATACAATATCACTCATCTGTTTATAGACAGCAAACCAATTTTTATGTAGACACCTAGAATGTAACAATAGAATCAAGAACCTATGAATTCTTTTTATAATATGAATCATAGATAAAGCTTTCCTAGTAATACTGCTATCACTCTCATTAGAATTATTTGTGTTAATTATATTAGTAGAACTCTTGTGCTTCTTTCTTTTTTCTCTTTTAACTTAAGATACTATTTCCTAAAGTGACCATGTTTTCCGTACTTAAAATAGTTTATCTTCTTAAATCTATATTTTAATATGACTTTTGAACTATTCTTTGTTTGTGCTCTTCCCCAATTCATAAAACTCCCCCATTCTATTCTATACTCTAGAAATTTCTTTATGAACTCTTTTAGTTTTAGGGTGTTACTAACATCTTCTAGTTAAATACTATATTTCTCATATAATAGAATATCAATAAAAGTAAAACAATAAAATAATAATGGACACAATAAAATTAAATTCTAATCTTTATTATCAATCTTTATAATTATAATGTTTAGGTTCATAATAATAGAATTAAATTCCTCAAAGTGTTGTTTAACAAGCGCGTCTTCACTTATTCTCAAATTATACAACATTTCCTTTAAGTAAAGGCAATTGATCAACGATTTTGTAGAGTATAACTCATCTAATTTCTTCCACGCTATTGAAGCCAAAATTTTCTTAGTAATTTCTTATATAACATTATCAGTCACACTCATGAAAATCGTACTCAAGACTCTTTCTTTCATATCTGCCTTATCTGTCTCCCTCATACTTTGGAAATCTTTCCTTAATTGTCCTCCATAAATTTAATAAAATTAGAAATGATTTTATTCTAATCTTCCGTACACTAAAACTTGCTACACAAGAAAGGTCAAGAAGAAATTTTTCTAATATGAAAACTAAAATTACATCACTAATATGATTATAAACACTTAAAACAAGTGAAGTACTAGAGGTTCCTCCCATAATATTCACCAAGATATGTACTACTACCTATGAGATACACAAAATATTTACAGAATCAACTCATATGAGTTGTATCTTTTTTTTTTATTTTTTTAAAAATAAAACTATATTAAATTTATTATAAGAATGCAACACAATTTGTAAGAAAACAACACATAAAGCTAACAGGTGACGAAACTTTTGGAAGTACTTATAACTTTATGCATGTATAGCATCACTCAATGCACAAAATAAATTATTAATATATCTTATGGTTATCCCTTTTCATTTTTTTTCTCTGTTGTTTAAGTGACAAAGAAAATATATATATATATATATATATATATATATAAGACTCTTATTCGACAAGAATTATGGAGAATATACACTCTAAGAAGCCTTGTACTATTTAAAGTTTCTTTTTTTTAATTGATTTTTACAGTATTTTTATATACTTTTAACTTTTTTCCAATAAGTTTTTATTGCTATAATCTGTATTATTAAAAAATGCTAATGCAATTGCATTGAAACAAAATCTGTATAATATATTATAACTGACAACTTATGGAACACCATCATACATATATCCATGTAGAGAATAGTGTGATTACATGGACATCAAATTTTAAATTAATAGTCAACATATATATATATATATACTCATAATTTTTACATGAAATTTATTTATTTATATTAGATTATGAATTAAATATTTATACATATTAATGCATTTAAAAGATAGCCCAACCAGGTCACGTGTGTGTATACATTTTAGTATTTATATTATTATATCTGTTATTTAACTTATAATTTAATTCACTGAAAATATTTAAATAAATAAACTTTTCTAAAAAATTTGTTTATATATAGAAGTATGAAATTGTTGGCTAGTGTGGCAGACACATGTATGCCCTCTGTTAACTACTAACTTAAAATTTGAAGTCCATGTGACAACATTTGTTTTATGCAAGAAAAATTTTAAACATAGTTTATATTTTTGACAGAAAAATGATATCAAAATTTTTTTAACTAGTATAGGAGCTTCCCAATTATATATAGTTCAAATTTTGATATTTATGTTATTACATCGTAATCTATTTAGATATTTATCTATTGGTTTAAACAGAACATTAATAATAAGAGCTTATTTAAAAAAAAAAATTATAGCTTTTGATATCACTTCTTTCGTTGACTTCTTCCCACAAAAAGGTACTTTATCACTCTTAAGATAGGTTAATAACTCTTTAATACTAAAATTTTGTTTATAAACTCTATGAATATGAATATCTATAAATTATTAATCTTGACTATAATCCTAAACCAAATAGGAATTTTGAGCAAGATTCCAATATATTTTTCCTTGAATCAAATTTCATTCTATCATCATAAAATTATGTATCTCTGATCATCACAACAACAAATTAAATTCACCCAATAAACTATGAATACCTAAAATATACAATGAGTCTATAGATTATCAATTTTAAAAAAAAATCAAATAGTTAAAATTTTACAAGATAGAACCCAAAAATAATTTAAATGCCTAAAAAAATTTTGAAAAAGTCTTTTCGTCGACTTCAAATACTACCCTTGTCAACTAGTATTGTAAATTTTGACAAAACAGTGTCAAACCAAAAGGAAGCAAGTAATGTAGATGGTATTGCTACAAGTGCTTTCCACTAATAATAGATGGCTTTTGCAACTGATCTAGTTAAAAAGATTTACAACCGTACAACTAAGAAATCATCTTTGTTTGCCTTGCAAAAATTTTTCACAAAATATTTTTCTAAAAGTGGACATCTTATCTATTTTTTAGGCTAATTTCTATACGTGACATTGCCTCTTTAGGCTTTTTTCCAAATTATAGAGTTCATCTTCAAGTTTGATCACTTATATCCACAAGAAACATAACTCTTTACACAATAGATGCACACGTATGATAAATGAACACCTATCACAAACTATATGTACCTTTACATTTAAAATATTTAATTTTTTCTTTGATTTTGCTCATTTCTCTATCTATTATTGTCTTATCTCATTTTCATATAATGTCTATAATCTTAAGATGTTATGTATCATTACTATTAATGTAACGGCCCCGAAAATTTAGAATGAAATATGTGTATTAAAAATGTCAAATGCGGAAGCGTAATAAAAATTTTGATTAACATCCCTTACACTAAAACCAAAAACGTGCTCAAAATATAAAAGAACAAACTAACTAAAAGAGATACTCGAAAATAAGAACTATAATTATAACTACGGAGTCTTTAGGCGTCCCCTTCGCCGTCTTCCTGCGGAACGGGCTCGGGAACAATGTCTTCCTGACCTGAAATGGTTAAATAAGGAATGAGCTACACCAGCCCAGTAAAGACATCACACTATCTCATCGCCACGGAAGTAAAGGTGGGTAGAAAATACAAAAAGACCAATGGAGCATAATTTATAATAAACTCGTTTATTAACATAAAAACTTTTACTGTCCACTTGCCTCGGTGAGGTCCATAAAACAACATATGAAAACAATAACATTATCATCATCATGAAATCATATGAACTGTATAACAAACTACTTACCACGCCTTTGCGTTTCAATTATTAAACAACACATTTTCCTCATTTACCAGCCTACTAGTATCCATGGGGATCCATAGGGGTCCTACTACCCGTGAACCCTTAACATTTCCAACCTGATTCCAGAGCCGTCCCCATACATCGTCCGGTATGGGCACCAAAACCATGAACCTCAATACCCCGTCCGGTATCAGGGTGAAACGGGTCTTCCCCATACCCCGTCCGGTATGGGCGCCAAAACACATAAGATCTCCATACCCCGTCCGGTATGAGAGACCTCGTTCCTGGTAGGGTTCCCTACGGACCCGGTCCGTCCACCATCTCCCAAGATATCTAGTCAGGCTGTCCATATTATTCACTATCAATTCACATAACCTTTTTGACCTTTTTCTTGATTTCAATTAAGCAAATACACACAACATGTAAACCAGTAATGGACACCAAACAAGACAACACAGTATCGGGTTAAGCATAATATCGACCATAATAAGGAAACCATGATTCATGCATATGGGGCCATAATATAATTACATCAAACATCATACTACATTTAATACTGGAAATTAAATCAAATTATAACAGACCAACACAGTATCATACTCGGGCTCCATTAGCAACCTAAATCAATTATATATCTATAAAGTCACACAGTACAGTTTAATTATTTATTTAGCTTTAATACCGTGATAGGAAATAGGATGAGGGGTCCTTACTTGTTTCGGGGTCTGACTACGGCTCTACAGTGCGCCTATAGGTCATCCCTAATTTTCTCTGAATTTTTCCCGGGGAACTGAAACGCACTATTGGTACCTGCACGTGTCCCAAAAAATCCTAAATTAGACCTAGGGCCCATTTCGGCCAATATCGCAATTCCGGCACGGCGGCTCCGCCGTGCTCCGGCGAAGCGGCGGTGATTTGCCTCGGGTTGGCCATTTTGGGCCGTTTTCGGTCGAATTCGGCCATACTTGCATCAGTCTCTGCAATAGAACAACCCTAGGGCCCTCAGTGGGCCGAAAAATCACGAAAAACTGAAACTTACCGGCAGCGGTGCGACGGCTCCTCCAGCGTGAGTCACGTTTTGATGTTTGGCTCTGATCAACCTGTAGAGAAAAGAACGGTGATCACAGTGGTATAAAATTTACATCAAACGGAGGCCGGGAAGGGCCTCATCGGAGGCAAAAATCGAGGAGGGACGCGGCTGCGCCGCTGGGTTTCGGCTGAGTTTTCCGGTGGTTTGGCTCCGGTTTGGCCATAGGCGGACTCAGCGTCGAAAAACGAGCAACAGGGAGAAAAATTACCTCTATCGGTGGTCGGAAACTTCCCGGTGCGGCAGCAGGAGGCGGCGGCTGGCTCCTCCGGCGTCTGGTTCTTCTTCTCCGGCGAGCACTGTCGGCTAGGGTTTCTTTGGTCAGGTGTG
>NW_019014635.1:1326078-1340989 GCF_000150535.2 Carica papaya
AAGCCTTTCCGGAAGGAGGAATTCCATTTGAGAAGGCACATGGAATGCATGCTTTTGAGTACCCAAGATTTGACCCTATATTCAATTAAGTTTTAAATGTTGCAATGATTAACCATACCACCATCATCATAAACAAAGTCCTTCAACATTATAAGGGTTTTGATGAACTTAAACAATTAGTTGATGTTAGAGGGGGCTTAGGAGTTGCATTAAGTGCCATCATCTCGAAATACCCTCATATCAAGGGGATTAACTTTAATCTGCCTCATGTTGTTCAACATGCTCCAATCTATCCAAGTATGTTGCTAATATATATTTTTAATTACGATCTCAGTTAATGCTTTGTAATATTCAGTAGCCAATATCATTATTTATAGAGAATGTATGATATATATTTCTTTTAAGGACTTTATACATACCAAGAGCTAGGATTTTTGTGCAATGAGTCATGCCTAAGGTGAACTTATGGTTTTACATAATTACTTAATAGACTTCTTTAAATAGTTATGCATACATAAAAATATGATTAATCGGAATTAAATATATCGAATGTAAATTACTCTAAGGATAAACTAATTATGTTACCAAATTACTATACCTATTCTCCTTTTTCTTCTTTCTTCTTCTTCCTCCCAATAAACCTTAAGAGTCACATACACTTGTGTCTTGAATTATTATAATAGAGATAGTTTAATGAAAAATAGTTCAAGGTAATTAATTAAGTATCTTATTAATTAAAACAATATATGCTACAGGTATAGAACATGTTGGTGGAGACATGTTTCAAGTGTTCCCAGAGGAGATGCCATTTTCATGAAGGTCAGGATACCAATAGTTAATATTTTCATGATTTTGATTGTCAAGAATTTGATTAAGTAATAACTAAGGATGTGATAGTTACTTATGTGACACCTATTTGAAAATTTAAAGTTAATGAGTACTATATATATTTGTATGTGTATATATATTAATGCTGTGGATTCTTCATGACTAGAGCGATGAACATTGCTTGAAGCTATTAAAGAATTGTCACCATGCCATACCAAATGATGGAAAAGTAGTTGTCATGGACTCAGTCTTCCAATCATGCTAGAGACTACTCTTGAAGTGAAAAACACTTGCAAATTTGATGTACTAATGATGACTCAGACCCAAGGTGGCAAAGAGCGAACACAAGAAGAATTCATGGCATTAGCCACTTGAGTTGGTTTCGGTGGTATTAAAATTATATCTGTAATACTCAGACTCAAAATTTGCCCTGAGATCAATTTTGGTAATTATAAAAATAATAAAAAAATTATTTTTAATTTAATTTTATTAAATTATTTGAGCAAACTAGGTTATGGGTGTAATTGAAAGTAATTTTTGGAAAAAAGAGTGAAAATTTGAGTTCAGATGATGTTTTTGAAAGAAAAATTAGAAACAGGGGGTTAAAATATAAAAAAAAAATTCAGCTACGTAAGACGGCCTAGTCAGCGACGTCGATGAACCGGAGCACTCCGCATAGCAAAATAAGCTAACGTCGGTGCCATGCGAGAGGCCACGGGAGCAATCTGCGTGTCCAATGATTCGACGGCCCAAGTTCGATCTCGCGCACATAAACGACTCAGATTCGTTCTTTCCATAGGTGCTATCAGACAAACGAAATCAATCACGATGAACGATTTAGATTCACCCATACAATCGACTTAAACAGGTAACAATCAGATGGCTCTCCTTATTCTACATCGATGCAAATAGACGGTACAGATCGACACGGGATGAGTATAAAAATATTGCATTGCAGAGGAACCTTAACCTTAGTCGCCCTGCCCTCGTCGGAGAAGAAGGACTAGCCGCCGGAAAAGAAGGCCGGCTGCCGACCACCGCCGCACTAGAGCCACTGCCTATCGCCAAAAAAGGTAAAAAAAATTTCAGCCCACTCGAAATTCAATTCCGAGCCTCCCTGTGCCCATATCAGAGCATAAGAGACGGCAGTTAAGCCGAAAATTAAGCCCGGCGAAGCTGACGCAGCCGAAATCCTAAACCCCCTCCGATGAGCCCTTTTTTATTTTTTATTTCACACGATTCTTTGACCATTGTGTTCGTTGTTCCTTTTCATGCAGGTTAGCCGAATAAAAATTCTCAACTGCGAAGGAGAACTGGTGGAGCCACCGGACCCGGAGATCCTCCCCTTCGATTTTTTTATTTTTCTTGCCAACCAAGGTCCCCTAATATGTTTTTTCGCAAGGATACGTGTAAAACTGGCCAAAATCAGCCAGACCAAGGTGAATTGCTGTCGTGGGCAGTGGAGTTAGCACCAGAGCACGCGACACTACTGTGCCGGAATCCTAAAATTGGTCAAAAATGATTTTAACATCGATTTTAGATTTTTTTAGGTATTTTTAGATGGTTGACGAGTATTTTAGGTTTCCGCATGAAAAATTCAAGAAACTCGGGACCCGTTGGGAGACGTAATGAACAGTTCAGCATTTTAAAACACAGATTTGAGTGAGGATCACTCACTATATTTCCTATTATGGTAAATGGAGGCTTAATAATTAATAATTGTGTGTTCTTGTAAAAACTAGAAAAACTCTAACAATAATTACAGGTCAGTAGTGGAGCTGAAAAACTGGTTAATGTATGTTCACCTTAAGCTCGTCTATGTTGCCTATTTATTTTTCTATACTACTTAAATTGCTTGTTATTCAGCTGTATGATTTAAATTATCACATTTAATTACTTGTGTGTTATTGATTTCCTGATTGTAATTCTTATATGATTAACTGAATTGAAAATAAAGTCCCTGAGTACGTTTCTCAGTTATTAAGGTATAAAGTTATGTTATTTGCATAAAGACCGTTTAATTAATATGTGAATATGACATAAGAGGTTGGTATGCACTTGGTGTTTGTTTTATTGATGGAGATCTTTACATGAAAGATTTATTGGGTATCCTGAAAAAAGACTTACAGGTCTGGTACATAGAGAACTTTACCGTAAGTATTGCCTCAATAAGACGGGCTTGGAAATCCCATATTGAAAGAGTTTGGGAGATATGGTTCGCCCTCATACCGAACGGAGTATCAAGGCAATGATATGTTTACCACCCATTACCGGACGAGATATGGAGACCGCCGGTTAATTGATAAATATGAATATTTAGTTCACGCATAGGGAGACATCCCTATAGACCTCCAAGGGTACCAGTAAGCAGGTAAAAAAGGAAAATTGTCCTTTTTTGTTCACTTGTGCATAAAATTAAAAAGTTATATGGATATTGATTTTCGTAGGTTGATTTTTAGAAAACTCGTAACGGTAAATATGGAATAAACAATTTTCTTCATGATAAATGAATTTACTTAAATTAAGGTCTATATTACTTGTTTTTTTTTATTTTTATTAACCTTTGTTTTTTGTATCAGTAATTATCGTAATATTCTTACTGGGCTAGTGTAGCTCACCCTTTTCTTAACTATTTTATATCAAGAGGAACAGGATCTAGATCCTGATCAGTAAGAAGGTTGTAAATAGTTTACCTCCCAAACTCCTTCAAGAGCTAGTGGAGGTTAATCCCTAGAATATTTATCTATTGCTTTAAATCATTTATTTGCTTCTTTTAACGAGTCACTATAGTAGTGGCGTTCATGTAGTCCTATTAGGCATTTTTATTTACTGTGTAAGGAATGTAAACCCTAACATTATTATTCGTTTTCATATTTAAATTATAAATTTATTTCTTTTAAGGTCTCGGGCCTTTTACAACATCTGTTATTTCTAATTTATGGGTTATGGAGTTCTTTAAGTAAAATTGTTTTTAATGTTGATGAAATACTTTAACTTGTCACACTATTAGTGTCTAGACATCAAAGAATATATTGAAATGGATAAGAGTGGTTATCAATGTTTTAATTCTTATTATGATGTGATTATTTGAAATCATTCTGATATTGTTCTTGGAATTTTTTAAAATATTTTTTTATTAATTAACAAAAGTTACATCAATAGTTAAATTAATGTGATTAGGGTATTTCTTGTTAAAAATCTTGAAAAGCAACTAACCATACTACTTTATCTTTTTCCCTAGTTCCATTAATTTTTTTTAGTATACTGCCAAGTAAGATTTCATTTTGAGATTTCAATAATAAGGTTTGGGTGCCTTGTTGATGTTAAAAGGTTATGAAATACAAAATTCAAAAAAAAATGGTATCTTAAGCTAATATAGAGTTAGCTTGATTATTATTGTATTTACTGTTAAATTTTGTGTCAGATAGGGTAAAATATTGAGTTACTCAAATTTATCAGTTAAAACGATGTGTTTTGATTTGTATTAAACTTGTATGGTGCATAAGAACTTTATAGAAGCAAGATGGAGATACTTTATAAACAAAATGATTATGTCAATTGAAAAAGTAAGTTTTTAGAGGATGCTTGGAAGGTTATTAAACTATCCACTCAATGCTACCACCAATTGGTATAAAGAATTAAATATAGATGTCTCAATATATGGCAAGCGAGGTCCAATGGCAATGGAATAGGTGATGAGGGATGAGAAAGGTGGTTTTAGATGCATCTTTGCCAAGGGCATTGGCATTATAGATTATAATCAAGTCGAATTACTGGCAAAGAATGAGGCAACTAAAATTACAATCTCAACAGAGGAGGTGATAAACAAAAATTTTGTGATGGAGGGTGATTTTGAGGTGGTCATTACTTGGGTTTCTACTGATTGAAATAGCATAGATGATGAATCACACAACAAATTCTATCTTAAATAAGATTGAAAAGACGAATTTTGTGGAGTTTTCACATATTAAATGAGAAAGAAACTCAATAGTGGTCTTTTATCTTGAATGGGGTGGGATAAAGAAGATCTTATTGATTCTTTTTTATATCGACTTTAGCAATATTAGTATTTCACATTATTAGCTTTTTATGACCTCTCTAGCTGGTCTTTTAGAAATTAGGATTAAAGACATCTGTCTCTTCATCTTGCTTATTTTAGATTTTATTGAAAGGGTTTAGATCACATGGATTTAATTTTATTGGTTTTGTTATTGTTTAGCTTTTGTTATGCTTTATTTATTTATTTTTTTACAATAACCTATCAACTCAATAAAAAGGGTAGCTTAAGATGAGTACCCAGATATAGACCAACAAAAAGCATAGCAAACCTTTACACATGAAAGAATTGAGACTAATGGAACTCCTTCAAGAAAGAAGTCCAATAAAGTAAAAAGGACCCCCAACATATTTGAATGACTATATACATGAACAAATAAGGAATTGGGGCAACAATTCAGAAGCGAAGTGAAAAGACATAAATAAATGGATGCATTCCCCTATCAATCACTATTGGGCATGGCAAGATTGAAAGGGGACATAAAAAATATATAATGGATGTGGCATCCTAAATGGAACCAGACTCTTTGGAAGAAGCAAACAAAAGTGCTGATTGGAGAAATCCACTATAAAATCTCATAGTAATTGAAGAAAATAAAACACGAAGATTATAAATTTGCCAGTTAAAAAAAAAGCAGTTGGACATAAGTGGGTCTACAAGATGAAATTTAAAACAAATGAGTCTACTAAAAGGTACAAGGTAAGACTAGTGATAAAAGGTTATACTCAGAAAGAGGGTCTAGACTACCATGAGACCTTTTCACTAGTGGTAAAGATAGTTTCAGTTAGATTGCTGCTAGCTTTAGCAGTAATAAAGCGTTGGCATCTCAAATGATTTGATAGAAATAACATTTCCTATATGGAGATATGAATGAAGAAGTATACATGCAAATGTCACTAGGACACTCGAGAAGATGAGAAAAAAAAGTACGCAAATTATAGAAAAGTCTGTATGAACTCAAGTAAATGTCCAGATAGTGGTATATTAAATTCTCATAATTCATCATCATGTAATGATTCAATAATCCAAAGCTAACTACAATCTCTTTGTGAAAAGAGAAGGTAAGAGTTTTATATCTCTACTTCTGTATGTAGGTGATATAATAGTTGTTGGTTATGATGATAGTTTGATAAATGAATTAAAAATAAAGCTAGATAAAATTAAAGACTTTGGGACCTTAAAATACTTTCTTGGAATAGAAGTAGCTAGGTCCCAAAATGGAATAAAAACATATACTAAAAGAAGTACGCATTAGACATTTGAATGATATAAATGTCTTTGGTGGCAGAGTCTAAGCACTACCACTTGAACAACATAGCAAGCTATTTAAAGACGCAAGAGAGCCAATTAAGGATCCAACAATGTACAGGAGGGTGATTGGGAATCTTATGCATCTAACTCTCAATAGACCAGACCTGGCCTATTCAGCTCAAGTCTTAAGTCAATTCATGGAGAGTCCCAAAAAACATCAGTTAAATGTAGTTTAGGTGTTCAGATATATCAAAGAAACTATAGGACATGGTTTGTTTTATTTAAGCATGTTTGATTTAAAATTAAATGCTTATATTGAAAATGATTAGGTAAGATTTTAACATAAGAAGGTCTGTAACCGGTTATTTTGTTTTACTTAGAAGTTCACTTGTATCTTTTAAGTTTAAGAAGCAATATACATTTTCTAGACCATCAATAAAGGTAAAGTAAGGGTATATTCAACATTTATTGTGAGTTAGTTTGAATCATATGTTTTTAAATAGTTTGTGGATCAAGCATCCAAAGGTAACTGCATTACCTTTTGGCAACTAAATTGCCATATACATAGTTATTAATCCTGTATTCCACGAGCAAATAAAACACATCGAATTATACTGCCATTTGATTAAAGAAAAGGTTTAGGTTAGAAATATAGTGACTAGACATGTAAATAACAAGCAATAGCTTGCAGACATTTTTATAAATGTTATATCTAGTTAATTACTCACGCAATATATGATTAAGATGGTAGAGGATATCTATTCTCCATCTTAATTCCTTAGGGATTGAATTCGTCCATGATCATATGGATCCGTCCATGATCTTGTGAATTTATCCATGATTTTTTAAAATTTTTAATATATATTTTTTGGGAAGATATAATAGAATTCTCTTGGATTATAGGATACTTTAATTACTTATTTGAGGTAGAAAAAGAAGGAAATAAATATTTCTTACTTAGGGAAAAAAATCCCTCATAGATTTAGAGATTTTCCAAAAATTTATCTTGGCTATTTTCTTCATTTAGAATGAGGATGCATGACGCTTTGCCCTTGACTAAATGGGCTTATTCTTCTTCCCTTGTGGGCTTACATACTTGGTCCAAGCCCTTATGTCTTATCAGTCCGTCTCTTGATATGATTAAGGAAGTCTTCCTTAAGTCTCTTGGCCCATATTCATATGCTTAGTCCATTTATTATTGTGATACTTTTCTCATATAGTTCAAGTCCATCAAATGAGGCTTTCAAGCTTTGCTTTGCTTTCCTTTATGTGGGTACTGTTTATGGCTCAAAATACTTTGATCTACCATTGAACAACCCATGTCATGACTTATAAAGAGTATAAGCTCAAAGTCGCCACTTGTATAGGCCTTGTCATGTAACTCTCTCTTAGAGTGCATATGAACTGTTGTAACTACCTTTTGATAATCTAACTCGTGGTCTCCTTAGCTTCCTTGACTTGAATGGTTGTTGAAATTGTTCAAGCCATATATATGCTCACATCAAAGTATTTGCTCTAACTACCACATTTTAGGACACACTATTAAGACATGCTATAGGGTTCGTGGGCAATCAAAGGCATAAAAGCCCCAAGGCCAAAAAAACAAATAAATATTAATCAAGGCTCCTCCTGTGAATCACATGGTCAGTCTAACATTAAAGAGCAACATTTCTTGACCAAGGAACATTACAATCAATTATTGACCTTCATTTAATAGAACCAATCCTTAATGAACATGACACAATCATCCTTTGAATCATCAAAGGAACAAAGCCCAGTAATGGTTCTCTGGTATGTGTTTTTACTTTAAGTAACGCTTATTGAAATTAGATAAAAGCATAAATGTTCTTTAGATCGTAGACACTAAAGCACTAAACCACATTATTTATACACCACAATTACAATCACTGTTAAGAATATAATTGTTATGCACAAGATCTAATTATTCGTGTCATATATTGAATACATTTTTGTTTGATAATTTATTTTAATATGTGATAATGATATTTTTATTATCATATTTATTATCTTATTATTTAATTTATATGATAAAGTTCTTGATTAAATTTAAACTTTTATTCAGGCAAACTAATTAAAAAATTTTCCACTACATTTTGATCAGTAATATTTTTACCATAATTCCGCATTTGGTTCACGATTTCGATCATTTTCGAAAAATACTCCTCTATTTTTTATGACTCTTTCACTTGTAAATTTTGAAATTATTTGCGCAAGTTCTGTAACTTTACGACAATCACTTTTGCGGATCCCTAAAACTCTTCTTACAATATATCCCACGCTTCTTTCGATCTAGTTGCACCAATAATCCAAGAGAACAAACTCTCTGCAACATCCTATTGTATGAGAAACAAGACTCTGGCACCCTTCATTTGACCTTCCTCCAATATCTTTATCTCTGTTGGTGTTAGTTATTTCCCAATAACAAATTGAGAATAATCATTCTCAATTTTATTCCACAACCCTTACGATAGTAGCAACGCTCATACTCGAACCTGACTATAATACTAGTTGTTGAAAATAAACTAAAGATAAGAGGTTGTTGCTGATAAAAAAATTATAAAATTGAAGATAACTAGAGAGAAAAATATAAAACTTTTATTCAATTAGAATGAGATACTATTACACAACAACATATAACCTATATATAGGCAACATATAACTGCTCATTTATTTTATTTAATCACTATTTAAATTTTAATATTTATTATTTTATTATTTTATTATTTTGTTTTAATTTTTTCATAACTGCTAATTTATTTTAATCGAAAGCAACAATTTATAATTTTCATAATTCTGAATTATTTATTCAACATTCTCCGAGGGTATGGTATGGTAGAAAGCATGATTTTCTTGTATCTGATCCACATCATCACCGTGCATGAAGACTTACATGTTGTGCATGGCGCAACCTACCTTCATCATGGGTTTTATTATCTTTAATCTCTTGTACCGTGATTTTACTGCCAATCGAGTTTGTAGTATGGAAGAAACGGTAATGCAGTGAACCAAGAGTAGATAGAAATATCAAATTATATCATCTTTAGGATTTAGGCAGCATAGTTCTATGTGTATAGTACCCAAATTTTCGTTATATACGAACTAGAAATGACTGAATTTTTGTTTCTCTCTAGCTTATTTTGTTTTGTCTTTGGGTTCTATGAGTTTATTATGGATTATATATTTTCTGGCTATTGTTTTGTTACACCATAAGTTATGATTTTTATGATGTAATTGTATTTATAGCCATGTGGGAGCATGTTAGGTAGTTCATCGACCTCTTTCATGACATCTTGCAGGGTCATACTATGTGTATTCTTATATGACTAAATATTTCT
This sequence comes from Carica papaya, assembly GCF_000150535.2. The sequence continues at coordinate 1,335,571 of NW_019014635.1, forward strand.
GAGGCATGAATTTGTTTGCGCGCCATTACCGAGGTGTATCAACCAAGGCTAGTCTCGACAAGCCAAGTTTTTACTTTACTGTGTATTGATGACTTTTTTATGGTAACTAGATTGCACACGTCGGGGCGCCAAGTGCTAAGCATTTGTCCCTACTCTATTATATGTTTGTACTGTCAAGGACCTATTTAGTTATTTCAAGCAGCTAGATGTTATCCATTTGCTCGTATTGTATATATGCATCAACGTGGATATACTTATCTGCTCTATACAGGCTTAGTTTGGGCAATTGACTTATTGTGAAGGTTTAATTACTTCTCAGAAAAAAAAAAAAAAAAAAAAAAAAAGAGGAGTTATGTCCAATATAACACTCACAGCTTCACTTATTATGAATTAAATTTAAATGTTTAAACATGATGCGGCAGTAATTTAATTACAACTAATTTTCCAATACACACTATGTATGTGTTTCTTTATGTTTGTCTAAATATATAATTAATACAAATATTTTGGTTTTGAATTTCTGAAATAAATTATACCAGAAAATATTTATGTTGTTATGCATAGCATTCAGTCATATATAAATTAGAATAGTATTAATTACAGTATACATTAAATAAAAATATCATATATAATGTCTACAACAATAATCATAAATTCCATTACATGTTTTTCTATCAAAATAAATAATGTAAAAATTCAAATATCATTGATTACAAGGATTGATTAAATATTTTAATTATCATTATGTTTTTAGTATGTCAATACCTCTATAAACAGAAAAGAGAAAGAACATACATCAAATTCACTGAAAAATTTTACTAATCAAATTTGTAGGAATACTACGGGTTTTTCATAGTTGATCATGTTTTTCCTTCATATGTTTCAATTAGTATTGAACAGCCATGAGAGAAAAATTACTTGATAATTTATAGATATAAATACTTTTTGTTTGGGAATTTTAGTTGTCTTACGCATGTTCAAATAACAAGTGACTAAGAGCAATTTAAGCAGGTGGAGAAAAGGAACAAAGAAAAGAGGGGAAGTAAATTATTTAATTACACGAAGGCTTGTAAAAAAAGAGGATAACTAGTGGAATTACATGGGGGAAGCTTGCTCTGGTTAGGAATTTGTGCTAGAAAAATGAAGTACAAGAAAAATGCTTTAAGGCATTCACTTTACCTTTCTCTTTTTTAATCTCAACAGCAATCCTCCTCTTAGATTTTAGCTGCTGCTCCCGATTATCTCTTTGTACGTGCTTTTTATCTTCTCTATCAAAGCTTCCCTACAATGGAGATATTTCTTTAAGCTTCCCTAAAATATGGTTTTAGTTTAATTTTCTAAAGAAAATGGGATTCACATTCACCTGTCTGGTTTGAAGATGAGGTTCTTGTATGCAAACCACTGCACAGAAAGGTAACAATGTGGATTCATTAGACGAATTTCAATCAATTTTTTTTTTTTTTTTAAGAATTTGTTTTTGATATTAGTCGGTGGATTTAGTAAAATTGAATTTACCCCAGAATATCCAATGCCCACAACTTCAAGAACTCCAGGAATTAAAGGAAGCCTATCAATTGCCTGTAATTACATATACTAAAGATTTATTCTACTAATTCGAAATTGGAAAACATATAATTTGATAATTATTACAGAGAAGATTAATTACTCACCGAGATCATCCCTGTGGATCCCCAAAGTGCCACTACACCAGCTACTCCAAGCGAAGCCACTGCGTACTTGTCCTCTACCTTCTCCCACTGGACACCAACAAATCAATTACTCACCAAATCAAAACACAAAAAACTCAAACTAACAAGAATCTGATCTTACGGCTTCTTGAATCGTCTTAACAAACTCTGGCAGCTCAGTTGTTGCGGCGACTTCCGCTGGAGCCTCTCCCGTCGCCATTGCCATTACATTGCGAGCAATCCTACGACCTGATGAAAAAAAAAAAAAAAAAAATACGCATGATCTTTTTAGCACGGTTAAATTCAACCGATACGCGCATTAATCAACCAAATGTTATGTGTATTAGATGGAAAACTGACAGTAAGCCGTGGTTTTGAAGGTTCGGCCCTGAGACTGAGCTGCGGGTGGGGGAGGGAGTGTAGGGAGAGTTACACATTGAGGAGGCGATGCAGCAGAGGATTGGCGAGGAGACTTGGCATCGACGAGAGTTGAAGAAGAGGAGATTGAGAGTGCAGAGGAAGCCATGGCTGCTTTCAACCTCTACAGGAGGATTTTGTTGCGAGGGAATTTGGTGTAAGGGGAGATCTGATAATTTGGGACTTGGAAGGGAAGAAGAGGAGGGGGGGGGAGAATTTTGCAGAAAGAGAACCACTCGTTGTTGTGTATGATCTAGATAGAGTGCCGACGTGGCAGTTGGATAGGAAATTTATGGTGTACGATAGGATAGGTTGTACTTGATTTTGTCCATCGGTTAGGACCTCCAAATATCTTCTCAACTTTGCTTTTTACACGAATTAATTAAGTAATTATTTAATTATGTAATTATTACAAATAATTTAATTAATAATAAATTTTATAATTGATAGTATAAGTAATTAATTAAAATTAAAATATTTGATTCCCTGTTAATTAAAATTATACCCGCAAATATAAATCAAGTCATTATTTTTAAATCCATAATTTCCAATATGAAATGTAAATTATTTGAAAAAAAATTATCAGATTTTTAAAAGAATTTTATATTCGTTGAATTTATTTTTTATAATTTTCTTAAAATATTTAAAATAAATTAAATATCATGTAAATTTAATCAATATTTTTTGTAGCTAAACTCAAATATATTCATTATATATATATATATATATTCAATTTCCTGGTTGTATCTGTAAAACAGGCAGGAAGGAGCGAGTCAAACCTACTCTTTTCGGCATAGTCCAGATATGAAATTGGGCTGATCATGGCCCGAACCTTACTTTGGACCTGTCCTGCATAAAACAAAAAAAATAATTCAGTTGGAAATAAAATATATTCTCTGTTTCAATTTAACGGTAAAAATTTTAATTTCCCTCCAAGAACAGTTTTACCGCTATAGTAAATAAATAGTTGCAAAAATGAACTTACCAGATTACTGTGTGCTTTCTCGCACTATCTTATTAACTCACTGTGTAATATTTTTAATTTTTAAATTGTAAATTTTTGTTCAGTTTATTTGAAGAATCTAAAAAATTTGTTAATGATATAACATTTTTCAAATATTATTTACGTATTTTCTAATAAATGATTTTAATTTGGTTTTATTTATTTTATAAACATATAACTTTTATGTATTTCTGTAAATAAAACTATTTATATATTAGATTGCACTTAAATTTTTTTTTTATTGAAATGGACATTTATATTACAATAAATATATCTTATGCTACGTGTAACATTTTCCAGAAGAAAATAAAACTGGATGGCCGTGCCCCTCTTTTACTAGGACGGTAAAAAGTTTAGAAAAGAATTACAGTAGGGAGAAAATAAAAAGGTTGTAAAAAGAAGACAGCCCACAGTAGAAAGAAAAAAAACAATGGTGAAAATCGCCATCTCCGATTGCGATCCCACGTCCCCACGTCATTAATATCAATATTTAGTTTTTTTTTTATTGAAATACATAATCAATACAATTATATTAATTTATTCTGTTTTATGTGCATATTTTAGAAATATATTATATAAAAATATATCTAATAAAAAATAAAACTTATATTTATTGAATATAAATAATGTTAAGGTAATCACTTTTATTTGTATTGTCATTATTAATGTATATAGAATTTTATAATATATGAATTAAAATAATGTTACTCATAATATATACAAATCTAAAAATATATTTTTATAAAAATAAATAAAAAATATTATATGAAAGAAAAATATTTTTAAATTGTTAGTTAATTATATAAGTTTTTAGCAAACAATTTATTTTTTAGTTCCCTATACCTTATAACTATTTGGATTAATTATTTTATAATTCGCTGTTAATAGAAGGATTTTTGTATTGTTTTGTTAAAATTGCAGGGTTGTTTTATAATTACCCATTTTTTCTCTATACAAGTGCCTTTATTTTAATGAACAAAAATTAATTCCTTCAATTTTCTCAAATGCTCTGACATACTTTCTCTCTTTCCTCTTTTTTTTTTTTTTTTTTTGTTTCTCAAGTTGTCTCTTTAATTCACTCTAAATCTTTATCAATTTCTCTTTAATTTAACATTATTAACACTTATAAATGCATGCTGTATTTTCTTATGGTATCAAAGCTCAAAAAATTTTCTGATTGAGTTTTGATTTTAGTTCAGGTCAAAAAGCCCAGGGTTGTCATCTTTTGATTTTTCATTGCAACTTCAAGATTTCATAACAATAGTCATGGATATTGTTTTTGCTATTGAGAAAGTTTTGGCACGTCCATTTTCTCTTCATCCAAATAAGAGTCCTTCACTCTAGATTGCTTTAACCATATGTACAAGTAACAATTTTTATTATTGGTCAAGGTCGATGAAGATAGTCTTAATCTCAAAAAATAAGTTGAAAGTTATGGATGGTTTTATACCTTCTACATAAAGATGATCCTATGTACGAAGCATGGGAATGATGCAATATGATAATAGTTTCGTGGAATATGAGGTCACTCTCTCCATCTATCACTCAAAGTGTAATATAGATAGGTTATGAGAGAGATTTATGGAAAGATCTTAATGATATATTTTTATAGAATGATATTGTCATAATACTTGATCTCCAATAGGAGATTTATTTGATGAAATAAAGATCATATTCTGTTACAGAATATTTCACACAGTTAAAGATATTGTGGAATGAACTATTAAATTTGAGGCTAATGTCTTTTTATGAATGTAAAATGCAGTATGCATGTAATGTAACAATGACAACTAGAAAATATGAAGAGGTTGATTAAATAATTAGATTTATGAAAGGATTAAATGAGTCTTTCAGTGTTGTGCAGTCATAAATCCTACTTCTGAAGCAATTATCTTCATTGAATAAGGTGTTTTCACTTGCATTACAACATGAAATAAGTCTTAGTACATAAGTCTCTATATGTCATTTTGATTTCATTAAGATAGAGGTCAATTTTCTCAATCAAGTGTTAGCAACAATTCAAGAGGAAATAAGAAATTTAATTATGAAACTAGTGGAGTTAACAACAGTAAGAGACTAACCTACAAATATTGTGTATTTATTGATCACATAGTAAATATTTAAAAAAGCATGGTTATCCACCAAAACTATAAGCCCAAGTCTCTAAATATGTCTAGTATAAATCAAACTAGCACTCAAATGGTTGAACTAGAAACTGAGGTGATTGATCCCCTATCAGATTCAACATACGGTGTAGTAGTCCAAATGAATTGCTTTTATCTTTCACTAAAGACCAGTATCACAAGCTTTT
>NW_019014635.1:1385990-1397297 GCF_000150535.2 Carica papaya
TCAGAGTTCGAAACATTGAACTTTCAGCTATCCTACTTACGGTCTTCGAGTTTCTTAAATTTTTCTGCGGAGATTAAAACACGCTTCACATACTAAAAAATACCCCAAAAAATCCAATATCGGTATTAAAAATATTTTTCAGCCAATTTCAGAATTCAAGCACGGTGGCACCACCATGCTCTGGTGACGACACCACCGCCGCAATGGTGGTTTGCCTCGGACTGGTCGTTTTTGACCGGTTTTATACCCATCCCTGTGAGAAAATACATTAAGGGGTCTTGGTTGACCGAAAAAAGTCGAAAAACAAAAATTTACCAGCGGCAGAATTTTTTAGTACGGTGGCTCTGCCGACTCACCTTCACGACTGGATGTTTTTTTTTCAGTCAACATGTAGAAAAAAGAATGGTGAACACAATTGTGAAAAAATTGCACGAAACGGGAAACAAGAAGGAGCTCATCGGAGATGATTTTTAGTTTTTTTTGCGGAGGCACTGCCGGGCTTTACCCACAATTTCTGGCTCATCCGGCATTCTTTTTACTCCGATTTGGCCATGCGGATATTCAAAATTAAATTCTGAGTGAATAGGAGAATTTTTACCTTTTTTGCGGTCAAATGTGGCTCCGGCACGGCGGCGGGTGGAGGTCAGCTCTCTTATCCGGTGGCTAATTCTTCTTCTCCGGCGGGGAGGTTGGCGATTAGGGTTTGGTTTTGGTGTGAAGTGAGATATGTATATCCGTCTCCCTTAAATCTGGGCTATTCATCACGTTTAATCTCGACTGTCCGATCAAATTTAAAGAAGAAATGAATCTGAACCATTCATCGCGATTTGATCTAGACCGTACGATTGCGTTTAAGAAGAAAATAAATGTAGACCGGTCATCGCATTTAATCACGCCCGTCCGATCGTACCTGAGGAAAAAATAAATTCGGACCGTCCACGCAAGCAGAAGTGCATTTAGGCCGTCTGATTGTAGGCACGCGAATTACCAGCGTGGCCTCTCACGTGATACCGAGTCAGCGTGCCTTGCCACACGGCGCGTTCCGGTTCATCAGGGCTGTTGACTGGGCAGTCCTACATGGCACAATTTTTTTTAATTGTATTTTGACCTCCAGTTTCCGATTTTCTTTCAAAAATACCCCCCCCCAACCCAAATTTTCACTCCTTTTTCCTAAAATTGTTTTCAATTTTATCATCCACCTATTTTTTTCCTAATTTAACATGAAATAAAAATTTATAAATTTATAAAATATATTTATATATATTTTTTAATTTTAAAATTAATCCCGGGCCAAATTTCGGGCATGAGTATTACAACTTTCTCTCTCTTAAAAGAAATTTAGTTCCTTAAATTTGTCTCTCTCTCACTCAATCAAACAGTTAGGGATATTGAGTTTTAAAATCTAATTCTAGCTCTCATATGACCTCTAGCTGTGTGTGATTCTGCCATAGGGCCTTAACGAATGGAATTTTTTGGTTACGAAGTACTCTGCTCTTTCGGTCCACAATACCCGCCAGTACCTCCTCATAGGACAAATCCTCTTAGAATTTAAGGAGCTCGTGGGCCAAGACGTGAAAGGGGTTCAGGTTGTACTTGTGTAGCATGAACACATGAAACATATTATGGACCCTAGATAGTTCTGTAGGTAGTGTCAGTCTATAGGCAGCGGTGTCAATTCTGTTTAAGATTTCAAATAACCTAATAAATTGGGAATTTAGTTTCCCCTTCTTACCAAACCTACTAATTTCCTTGAATGAGTGACCTTAAGGAACACCCGATCACCTTTCTCAAATTTTAAATCCCTTATCCAGGTATCCGCATAACTCTTCTGTCTGCTCTGAGCTATTTGGATGTTCTTCATAATCTTAATTATTTTGGCTGTAGTCTCCTCCATAAGATCTTAGCCGAACAATTTTTTATCACCTACCTCTTCCCAATAAATCGATGATCTGCATGGGTGGCCATATAATGCTCGTACGGAGTCATGCCGATACTTACTTGGTGGTTGATATTGTAGGCGAACTCTATTAAGGGTAAATAATCATCCCAATGACCTCCAAAATCAAAAACACAAGCTCAGAGCATATTCTCCAGTGTACGGATCGTCATTTCTGATTGTCCATCGATCTGATGGTAGAATGCGGTACTAAGGGACAGTTTCGTTCCCATGACTTGCTGAAAACTATACCATAATAGAAAAGTGAACTTGGGATCCCTATCGAATACTACTGTCACTAGCACTCTATGTAACATGACTATCTCCTGGATATACTTTCATGCTAACTTGTTCAAGGAGTCGGTCATCTTGATGGCAAAGAATTGGGAAGACTTAGTGAGTCGGTCAACAATTACCCAAATGGCACCATGTCCCGAACGTGCCCTAGGCAATCCTGTCACGAAATCCATTGTGATGTGTTCCTACTTTCACTCTGAAATCAGTAGTCGCAGAAGTAGCCCATCTGGGCGTTGATGCTCTACCTTGACTTGTTGACACACCAGACACTTGGAAACAAAGTCGGTCACTTCTCTTTTCATCCTGTTCCACCAAAATCGGGGTCGCATACTTTGATACATCTTAGTACTTCCAGGATGGATGGCAAACTTTGAGTTATGAGCCTCTGTCATAATATCCCTTTTAACCTCACTGTCACATGGAACACATACCATATCTTGAAATCTAAGCAACCGATCGGCAGAGACTCAAAATTTAGGATTTACTCCATGTTCTGCATCTTTCTTGAGGGCTGATATGGTAGAATCAGCGGATTGGGCTTCCTTTATTCTCTAGATCAACTCAGGTTGAACAGTCAGGTGGGTCAAGCATGTAACTCTCGTCAGGTCCTGAAGTCGTACCTGTTGTGCGACCCTTATTACTCTACATTCTGAAACCATTAAGTGATATACCTATACTTTTTCTACTAAGTGCATTGGCTACCATGTTATCTTTACTTGGGTGATACAAGGTGTTGCAATCGTAGTCATTGAGGAGTTCTATCTATCTTCTCTAACGCATGTTGAGATCTTTTTGAATGAATATATGTTCAAGCTCTTATAGTAGGTAAAGATCTGAAAAGTCTCCCCATACAAGTAATGACATCAAGGCTTCAAGGCATGAATAATCGTGGCAAGTTCTAAGTCATGGGTGAGGTAGTTTTTCTGATGACTCTTTAACTACTTAGACCCATAGTTACGACCTTCCTATGCTGCATCAGAACACAACTCATCCCCCGGTAGGAAGCATCACTATAAACTGTATATCCACCTGTCCCACTCGGAAAGGCCAACAAAGGTGCAGTAGTCAACTACTTTTTTAGTTCTGAAAAGCTCCTTTCACAGTTTTTATTTCCACTCAAATTTGATGTTCTTCTTTGTGAGCCGAGTTAAAGGAGCAGTTAGGCTAGAAAATTCTTCCACAAACTTGTAGTAATAATCTGTCATCCCCAAAACGTTACAAATTTCCTTGACCGATGTCAATTTCTTCAAACCGAATACTGCCTCAACTTTTTCAGGTTCACCAACACTTCATCCCTTGATATAATATGTCCTATGAAGGTAGTTTGCTCGAGATAGAACCCACACTTACTCAACTTTGCATATAACTTATTTTCTCTAAGAACCTGCAAAACCTGATTTAGATGGTGAGCGTGTTCCTCTCTGGTTTTTGAATAGATCATGATATCATCAATAAATACAATGACGAACTGATCCAAGAATTGTCTGAAAATCCTGTTCATCAAATCCATAAAGATGGTTGGTGCATTGATTAGTCCAAACAGCATAAATTGGAACTCATAGTGTCTGTACCTGGTTCGGAAAGCCATTTTGAAAATGTCTTCTGTCTTGATCTTTACCTGATGGTAACGAAAACACATATCTATTTTGGAGAAGACCTGGGCACTCGGCAACTGATCAAAAAGGTCATCGATCCTGGAGGAGGTACTTGTTCTTGATTGTAACCCTGTTCAGTCCCCTGTAGTCAATACATAACCTTAACGTCTCATCTCCTATTCCTAGTAAATGGGACTCCAGCACTCCAAGGAGAAACACGGTGTCGGATGAACCCATTGTCCTGCAATTTCTTGATCTATTTCCTCAACTCTTCCATTTCTACATGACTCATTCGATAAATAAAAACTGAGATAGGGCTACATACTAGACTGAAAGTCTATGGTGAACTCAACTTTCCTGTTCACTGGTGGTCCGGGAGGTTCATCAGGAAACACATCCGAAAAGTCTTAGACTATTGGGATCTCTTGAATACAAATTTCTTTCTTAAATTTGTATATTGTAGAGAAAATAATCGAGTTAAAGTGTTATGTACTAAGAAATTTGTTATGAGAGAATAATATTCAAAACTTTTATTAGCTTGTAAATGACTCTTTCTTATGAGGCTTAAATACAAATTTTCTTATGAAACAATCTATGGTGGCATGATAAGTTGCTAATTAGTTCATTCTTAGAAATACATCAGGGTCCCCCGTGTCAATCTCTATCAAGTCCATCATGGGTGAAATCAAATCCTATGAAAGAGGGGCTAGATGTTGCTGAAGAGGGACCGGGTGGTCCTGTAACAGTGCCGGATGATACAGTGGGGCTCTGAATTATATTATGACGGTGTCGGATGATACAACTGAGGAGTAGGGTTGCATTGAGGTGGCGTTAGATCCTCTTGTAGGGGTGGCTCATATTGTGAAAGTGGTGGAGGGTCAAACAATTCCCTCCTCTCTTACCTGGCCTACTGGGTAAAGATAAGTCTCCCAAATCTCGAAGAGCCAATCGACATCCTCTCGAAACGACCCGTCTCGGGCTACCCTGTTCAGTAAGAGACCTCATCTTCTCGTGTCTTTGTACTTATTTTTCACAAGAAAGGGTTGGGCAATAGTTCGCATTTAGTATTTTTAAGTCTTTGTGTAAGGAATGGTTCTGAGGAACCTGACTCTGATACTAACTGTAACGACCTAGAACTTAAAAGAAAATAAAATCATAAATTGAATGTATAAGCGAAATAATATAGTTAAGGTTTATATTGCTTACATAATAATTTAGAATACCCAATAGAGATACGGAAATGACTCTTCTAAACAAACAAGTGAAAAATCAAGAAATAAATGAAAAGTAAACAATTAGGTATCATAGGACAACCTTTACTAGCCTTTAAAGGGAGTTCGGATGGTGAACTATGCACAACCCTCTTGTTGATTGGAATTTGGATTTTACTTCTCTTAATCTGAAATGGTTAATGAAAGGGTGAACTACACTAACCTAGTAAGAATATCACACTAATCACTAATACAGAAATAAAGGTTAGTAAAAATCATAAAAACGACTAATGGAACTCTTAAATTAAATAAATTCATTTATCATAAATAAAATTATTTATTGTATACTTACCGCAACGAGATTTTCAAAACCGACTTATGGAGGTAATAACACAAATAAGATTATAATCTCATATTCAATTAATCAGAATAACAACTTTTCCTTTTTATTTACTTACTAGTATACCTAGGAGTCCATAGAGATGTTCCACTACGCGTGAACGCATAACACAACTTGTCAACTAACCTGTCATCCCCATACTCCGTCTGGCATGAGCGCCAAAAGTACCATCCCTCACTACCATGTCCGGTATGAGGGTAAATCGAGCCGTCCCCATATCTCATCCAATATGAGCGCCAAAGGTACCATCCCTCAATACCCGGTCGTATGAGGTAACATTCACGGTAGGGTTCCCTATGTACCCGATCCGTCTACCATCTCTCAGGATATCCAATAAGACAACTGTTTCATTAATTCACTTAACCAAGCAATTTTCCGTTTACATTTAATTTTCAGTTTCACAATTTAACTGTAAATCACACAAGACAAACAAAACATGCATCAAGAAAATACAATTAAATCATCTTACTAATTTAATGTATTATCATGCATTTAAAACTGTAAAATTAAACAATCAGTTAAAACAGTATAAACAGTAATAAATACAATTAAATCATCTTACCAAGGAAATACAATTAAATCATCTTACCAATTCCAGTGTATTATCATATATTTAAAACTGTAAAATCAAACAATCAGTTAAAACAGGACAAACAGTAATAAATAACCGGTTTCGGCTTCATTAGTAACCTGTAATTAATTATCAAATTTTTTTAAATTACACAAAATACCGAATTATTTATAATTAGATTTTAATTCTATAACAGGGAATAAGGTGAAAAATTCTTACCCGAATCGGTGTTCGACACACCGAACTTTCATAACAAGAAATAAGGTGAGGGATTTTTACCCGAATCGGTGTTCAAAACACCAAATTTTCAACTACACCTACTGGCGGTCCCCGAATTTTCTAAATTTTCTTAAGGAGATTAAAACATACTTGACATACCTAAAAATACCCTAAAAAATATAAAATCGGTGTTAAAAACCTTTTCTGGTAAATTTTAAATTTCCAGTACGGCGGCACCATCGTGTTCTGGCGACGGCACTGCCGTCTGCAGCGGCGGTTTGCCTCAGACTGGTCGTTTTCGACCAATTTCAACTAGTTTCAATCAGTTTTGGTTAGTTTTGGCTGATTTTATACCCATCCATGCAAGAAAACACGTTAAGGGGCTTAGGTTGACCAAAAAAGTTAAAAAATAAAAACTTTTTGGCGGCATAATTTTTTGGTGCTGCAGCTCCACTGGCTTGCCTTCGCGGCTGGGTTTTTTTTTTTCGATCAACCTGTAGAAAACAGAATGTGAATACAATAGTGAAAAAATCACACAAAACAGGAAACGGGAAGAGGCTCATTAGAGGCGATTTTTTATTTTTCCTGCGACGGCGCTGCTAGGCTTTACCCGTGATTTTTGGCTCATCCACCCTTCTTTTTTCTTCGATTTGGTCATGTGGGTGTTCAAAATCAAATTTTAAATAAAGAGAAGAATTTTTACCTTCTTTGGCGGTCGAAAGTGGCTCCAGCAGGGCGGCGGGCGATTGTCGGCTCCCTTCTCCAGTGTTTGGTCCTTCTTCTCCAGGGGTGGGGCTGGCGGCTAATGTTTGGGTTCGGTGTAAAGTGAGATATTTATACCAGTCTCCCTTAAATATGGATCGTTTATCATGTTTGATCTCGACCGTTCGATTGCGATTAAAGAAAAAATGAATCTGGACTGTTTATCGCAATTTGATTTGGACCTTACGATCACGTTTAAAGAGGGAACGAATTTGGGTCATTCATTACGTTTAATCGCGATCGTCCGATCATGCCTGAGGAGGGAACATATCCGGAATGCCCACGCACGCGGGAACGCATCCAGACCGTCCGATCACGAGCAGGCAAATTGCCAGCGTGGCCTCCCGCATGGCACCGAGTCAACATACCTTGTCATACGGCGCACTTCGTTTCATCGGGACTGCTGACTGGTAATCCTACGTGACAGTTTTTTTAATTGTGATTTGACCATCAGTTTCTGATTTTTCTTTCAAAAATACATTCTGAACTCAAATTTTCATCCATTTTTTTCATAATTGTTTTTGGTTTCATTTTCCATCTGTTTTTTTTCTAATTTGACATTAAATAAAAATTTATAAATTTAAAAATTATATTTATATATATTTTTTTAATTTTAAAATTAATCTCGAACCAAATTTTAAGTCCAAATATTGCATATATATTTAATTTTTTATTATTATAAATATATTTGTTATTATAAACATACTTGTTACTTGCTTTTTCTTTTTATTTCACTCGTTTGTGTAATTTTTAGGCCTGACAAATTTTTTAAGTTTAAAATAGTTTAAGCTCTAAAACTTGTTTTCAATTATTTGACTTATGTATTTGATTTATAAATTTCTAACTTTGTCTTTATAACAGCCAACCTTTGGCTGCAAACCCCGCCATCGGCATAACCTTGCGATCACCTTGCATTTTGAACCGGTTACGCATAGTTGCGGATTTAGGCTCCTTGTGCACCAACGAGTCAGAGCTGGCCTTGGAAGTTATCAAAGGTCTGTGAGAAGCTGCAGCTCGAGCAGGAGAGGTCGAAGGCTATGTCCTTGCGGACTAGGGAGTCACTTCTAATGCAAGTAATACCGTTTGTAGATTTACTATACAACAATAAATCAAATATAATTATTTATAAGTAAATAAATTTTCATGTTTGTAAAAGATATTTTAATTTTTAAATATTTTTAATATCACAAAAATTAAAAACTAAAAAAATAATTTATTAACTAGACTTTGGAGTGCTGGAGATGGTCATCTTGGTTCCTCTTATAGACGCAGAAGAATTTATTTTTTAAATTGTAAATTTTTCATCTTTTATTTTTTTTTGTTATATTAAAAAATAATTAAAAAATTTTTTTTGCATTACATTTGAGGTTAAAATTTGCTTATTTAAAAATAATTATATATCTGATTTGATGTCACATGACAAATTTTTATTAATTTTATTAACAAACGAATATAAATTAGTACATAATTTTTGAAAATAAAAATATAAAAAAAAAATAAAAAATTTTAAATATTTGAAAATAATATAAAGTCCAATTTAACATTTAATCTCAGAATAAAATCTAATTTGAACAATTGTTGAGAGAATTTTTCCTTCCTCTATCATTTACCTTACTATTTATAAAAGTTACAAACACTGTGTTAAAATTTCAATTTATTTTTTTTAAAGAATCATTTCTCCTTCTCCAAGGACTTTAGGTTACAGTATATATTCACTACTATGTTTTTGTTTCGTACTCTTTGTGAATCTAAAGTATCTTTGCAAGTTACATATGTAGGCATGATTCTCTGAGGATAAGCTAGAGACAAACCCTAAATTACAAGCTAGCCATCATAAAATATACTCATTCCAACTGGCTCATGTTTCTGTCAATTACCAATTTCATTCAACTAGCATCTTCCCAGATCAAAATTTCTAACCAATTACCAAATCCCATTTACAAAACATATCTTTACATCGTAAGTAGCATTTTCCCTAAGCTGTCCGAAATCAGTCTCCCACCTGCTATTCCAACAAAAGGCGACGTCTTGTGGACTTGGAGAAGTTGGAGCTTGATGTCTTCCTCTTCTCATCCGATGTCCTGCCACCAGAATCGGCATTCTTGCTTGTATCTTCTCCTAATTTTGTCTGAACTTGTACTTTTGTTGAGCGGTAAAATTCAGTAATGTTCAGTTGGACACCTTTCGAATTTGGCAATTCTGAGTTTTTGCCAGACCCTTCAGAACTCAAGATTGGATTCTTTCTTCTTTTTGATTCTTCCAGTTCCTGCTGCCAAATTTCAAGGACACAGAAATAATCATGCAACTTTTTCAAGGGTATTCTATTTCTGTATATCCTTTTCATAAGACATAATCAATAATGAGTATAACAAGTTGATGAAGTAATGAACTAGTAAAGCACCAAAGGCAAAACCCAAGTCCCCCCCCACTCTATATGATAACCAAAACTAGCATTTTCTCCCTTATTATTTCACCAGATATCACCTTAACCTATCCAACTCGAAGAGTTTCTGCCATATGTTTGAATAGCGGCTACTGTTACTCCACAAACACGATGCAAATGCTACCTTCTTTGCCTCAGTCAATTATATCCATAACATATCAACTATTTTCAGTTAACCACACACCAGCTCTTAATCGAAAACCACAGCAGCCCCTTTCATTCTTCATGACAAGATAAATGACACGAGATTCAATAACTACCTAAGGTCAGAAGTCTAGTAGAAGAGCCTTGTTGGAAAAATAACCAAAACAACTTTATAAAATTCAAATGTTTTTTGGAGAGGAAAAAGGTAGATTTTTTGAGTTCAACACTTAATTCTATCTACAATATTTGAGATTCAATCCGAAATATAAACAAGGTAAAACTGGTCAGAGAGAAAAAAAAATAGCAAAAGATTCGTAAAAGTAGAGCAGAAAACAAATCATACTTTCTTCTGGTAGAACTTGTCAACTTCATCTGGAAAAGCAGATCGAACAAGCTCCATGTTTTCGTCTGTCAACAAAAACCAGCATCCATCAACAAGAAAAATCTGTAGGTCACTTGACTCATCCAACAGATCAACAGGCTCATCAACTTCTATAACGTCTCCTTGCTCCTTAGCACATTCTTCAACCGGTAATGTGTTGACGACACTACTTGACACGAGTGCAGCTTTCTGCCATTTGACCACAAAAAGTCGATGCCCATACCGAATCTTTATGCGGTGAATAGAATGAAAATCATATTGCCCATATAAGAAGGTGTTCACTGGATTTCTAGCCATTTCTCTTAAATATATAGTGGACAACATTGGAAGCATTCTCTGACGAGTATAAGATGACTCCCAGAGCTGGTGATAAGCCAAGAAATCAACCAGCATTTCAGTTTTTGGGCTTCCCCAAGATATAGAATTGCCATCAGTTGCTGCAAATGTAAATAAGTAGAATAATAAATAAATATCTGCGTCATACAAAGAAATAACCATAAACTGATGAGCTTCCCATGGTAGCCCACAATACAGAATGGGCAGCAGTTGCTCCATCTAAACAAAAATATTTAAATGATACAAATAAACCACCAAAAATTATGCGTTTTTCCATCATATACAGCAGCCATCTTTTACTGTGTCTAAAACAAATATTTATTATCATACAGAGAAATAACCAGAAACTTAAATGAACCCAAAAAAATGCCTGCGTAGAAATCCTAGAAAAACAACCCATATGAATGCATATTTCTCCCAAAAAAAAAAATAATAAATAGTAGATTAATTCCAAAAGGAAAATGAAAAAAGGAAGCAGGAACCACTAACCAGAGAATATGTAGAAAGAAAAAACTAAAACCAATTGGCTTGATCATAAGATGTTCAATTAAACACACTGCAAACACCTAGCTAGCATAAAAATCTACTGAAAAGATCAAATCAACCTATTAAGATCGATGGCACTTAAGAAACTGAACCATCATACCAGCATTGTTTCCATTATTGTCACACAAATAGAGCTCAATAATTTGGTTATTAGGAAATTTTGGTTCTGCAGTAATCTTGTTACAAACTTTAGTCCACCAGTTTCCGTGTTTCTTTTGCTCCTTTTCTTCTAGAGACTGCCATTAAAATAGATAATTGTAGTTATTTGGAGTGAAAAAGCAGAAAACCCAAAATCAACATATTATAAACCCAAAATAAAAAAAAAAGAAAGTTACCTTTTCACAGGGGACGCATGTACATTTAAACCCTGCAGATTTTTCTATACAACCATTAATATCAGGACCACAATATTCACAAGAAAACTTGAAATGTGCTCTATTGTTGCCAGGATGCCCACAAAAGGAA
>NW_019014636.1:0-37686 GCF_000150535.2 Carica papaya
GCTACCCGTGAACCCTTAACATTTATAACCTGATTCCAGGGCCGTCCCCATACCCCGTCCGGTATGGGCGCCAAAACCATGAACCTCAATACCCCGTCCGGTATGAGGGTGAAACAGGCCGTCCCCATACCCCGTCCGGTATGGACACCAAAACACATAAGGTCTCCATACCCCGTCCGGTATGAGAGACCACGTTCCTGGTAGGGTTCCCTACGGACCCGGTCCGTTCACCATCTCCCAGGATACCTTGTCAGGCTGTCCACATTATTCGTTTGCCAATTCACATAACTTTTTATCCCTTTTTCTTTAGTCACCATCATCAACTCACACACAAATATGCAAACCGGTAGTTCACGCCAACAAGACAACACACAACATCGGGTTCTCAGTCATTCAGTCCATAATCAATGAAACAGTGATACATGCACATGAAACTATGAAATAAAAACATCAGACATCATACTGCATTTAAAACTGTAAAATAGAACAAACAACAACTGACCGACAAATACACTAGACTCGGGCTCCATTAGCAACCTTAAACAATTTCACACACCTATTGATTCATGAAATACTATTTTATCATTTATTGCACTTTAATATCGTGATAGGAAATAGGGTGAGGAATCCTTACTTGTTTTCGGGGTCTGAATACGGCTCTATAGTGCGCCTACAGGCTGTCCCTAATTTTTCCTGAATTTTTTTTGGGGAACTGAAACGCACTACTAGTACCTGCACGTGTCCCAAAAAATCCCAAATTAGACCCGGTGCCCCTTTCGGCCAATATCGCAATTCCAGCACGGCGGCTCCGCCGTGCTCCGGCGACGGCAATTCGCCTCGGGTTGGCCATTTTCGGCCGAATTCGGCCACACTTACATCGGTCCCTGCGATAAAACAACCCTAGGGCCCTCGGGGGGCCAAAAAATTACGAAAAATCGAAGCTTACCGACAGCGGTGCTCTCGGGTGCGGCGGCTCTCCGGCAAGGTTCGTGTTTTGGTGATTTGGCTCCGATCAGCCTGTAGAGAAAAGAATGGTGATCACGGTGATATAAAAATTGTATCAAACGGAGGCCGGGAAGGGCCTCATCGGAGGCAAAAATTGAGGAGGGGCGCGGCGGCGCCGCTGAGTTTCGGCCGTGTTTTCCGGCCGTTTGGCCGGGAGTTTAGCTCTGATTTGGCCACAGGGGAACTCAGCATTGAAAAACAAGCCGGGGGTATGAAATTTACCTCGATCGGCGGTCAGAAAACTCCCCGGTACGGCGGCGGGTGGCGGCGGCCGGCTCCTCCGGCGTCTGGTTCGTCTTCTCCGGTGAGAGCTGGCGGCTAGGGTTTTTGTGGTCAGGTGTGGGGGGTTTATTTATACCCTTTGCCTTTTAATCACAGCCGTCCATCTTGATTTAATCTGGACCGTTCGATCGTAATTTAATTTGGATTAAATCTGGGTCGTCCATCGCGATTAAATCTGGGCCGTCCGTACTTTATTGAATCTGGGCCGTCTGTGCGCGTGCATCTGGGCCGTCCGTGCGCACGCTTGATCTGGGCCGTCCGTGCGCACGCTTGATCTGGGCCGTCCGTGCGCGCGGGGACGCATCTGGGCCGTCCGATCGCGCGTACGCGGATCGCCCATGTGGCCCGTTCCCGGGTCGGCGTGGCCTTGCCACGC
Source organism: Carica papaya (assembly GCF_000150535.2). The sequence continues at coordinate 1,664 of NW_019014636.1, forward strand.
GGCAGGTCCTGGTTGGCCAGGGCTGCTGACTGGGCTGCTGACGTGGCTGCTGACGTGGTGCTGACGGGTCACAACTTTTTTAAATTATGTTTTAACCCCCGGTTTCTGATTTTCTTTTCAAAAATACCCCTAGAATCCAAATTTTCACCCCTTTTTCCCAAAATCAATTTCAATTAAATCCAAATAATATTTTTACCCAATTTTATCATTATTATCATTTTTATTTTTATTAAATTAAATTAAATTAAATTAAATTAAATAAGTCAATTAAAATTCAATAATTACAAAATAAACTAAATAAAATAAATTAAAAATTAATAATAATAATAATAAAAATGATAAAATTAATGGGTGTTACAACTCTCCCCCCCTTAAAGAAATTTGGTCTCTCAAATTTGTCTCTTACTCTTGGTCGAACAAATGGGAATATTGGGCTCTAAAGTTTGATTCTAGCTCCCAGGTAGCCTCTCTGGGCGTGTGGTTCTGCCACATGACCTTTACAAATGATATTTCCTTGTTGCGGAGTATCCTGCTCTGTCGATCCGTGATACCAACGGGTACTTTTTCATAAGACAAGTCCTCTTGGAGTGGAAGCAGTTCATGAGTCAAGACATGAGAAGAGTCAGGGTTGTACTTACGTAGCATGGATACGTGGAACACGTTGTGGACTCTGGAGAGCTCTGGAGGCAGTGCTAGTCTGTAGGCAACAGTACCAACCCTGTCTAGGATTTCGAATGGCTCAATAAATCGGGGGTTCAGTTTCCCCCTCCTGCCGAACCTACTGATCCCCTTAAAAGGAGTGACCTTAAGAAACACTCGGTCGCCTTTTTCAAACGCTAGATCCCTCCTCCGGGTGTCTGCATAACTCTTCTGTCTACTCTGGGATGTCTGAATGTTCTTTCTGATTTTAGCTATCTTCGAAGTGGTCTCCTCTACCAACTCCGGACCGAACAATCTTCTGTCGCCCACTTCCTCGCAATAAATCGGTGACCTGCATGGCGTCCATATAACGCCTCATACGGAACCATGCCAATGCTCGCTTGATAGCTGTTGTTGTAGGCAAACTCTATCAGGGGTAAATGGTCATCCCAATAGCCCCCAGAGTCAAGGGCACAAGTTCGGAGCATATCTTCCAGTGTACGAATTGTTCTTTCTGATTGTCCATCGGTCTGAGGATGGAAAGCAATGCTGAGGGACAGCTTTGTTCCCATGGCTTGCTGGAAGCTATTCTAAAACCGAGAAGTGAATCTGGGGTCCCTGTCGGATACCACTGTCACTGGGACTCCATGCAATCTGACTATCTCCCGGATATACATTCTTGCCAACTTGTCCAAAGAATTAGTCATTCTGATGGCCAGGAAGTGGGAAGACTTAGTGAGTCGGTCAACAATTACCCATATAGCATCATGTCCTGATCGTGCCTTAGGTAGTCCCGATACGAAGTCCATGGTGATATGTTCCCACTTCCACTCTGGAATCGGTAAAGGCTGAAGTAACCCACCTGGGCGTTGATGTTCTGCTTTGACCTGCTGACATACCAAGCACTTAGATACAAAGTCAGCTATATCTCTCTTCATCCCATTCCACCAGAACAGAGGTCGCATAGTTTGGTACATTTTGGTACTTCCTGGATGCATGGCAAACTTTGAACTATGGGACTCCGTCATGATGTCTCTTTTTAACTCACTGTCGTCTGGGACACACACCCTGTCCTTGAAACGAATCAATCCGTCGACAGAGATCTGCAATTCTAAACTCACTCCCTGTTCTGCATCCTTCTTGCGGGTTACTAGGGCGGGGTCGACTGACTGGGCTTCTTTTATTCTTTGGATTAACTCGGGTTGGACTGCTAGGTGGCCCAAACATGTGGCCCTCTTCAGATCTCGCAGTCGAACCTGTTGCGTGGCCCCAATTGACCTGCATTCTGAAACCATCAAATGGGCTAGGGTGCCTGCACTTTTCCTGCTGAGGGCATCGGCTACCACGTTGCCCTTACCTGGATGGTATAGGATATCACAATCATAGTCCTTGAGGAGTTCCATCCACCTTCTCTGACGCATGTTGAGATCCTTCTGAGTGAAGATGTGCTTCAAACTCTTATGATCGGTATAGATCTGAAAGGTCTCTCCATACAAATAATGGCGCCAGGTTTTCAAGGCGTGTATGATTGCGGCAAGCTCCAAGTCATGGGTAGGATAGTTCTTCTCATGATTCTTTAGCTGTCTGGACCTATATGCTATAACCTTTCCATGTTGCATCAGGACACAACCCAGGCCCAGATAGGAGGCATCACTATAAACTGTATACCCTCCTGATCCACTCGGTAGAGCCAGCACGGGTGCAGTAGTCAGTCACTTCTTCAAATTCTGAAAAACTCCTTTCGCAGTCCTCATTCCATTCAAACTTTGCATTCTTCTTTGTGAGTCGGGTTAAAGGAGCTGCTAGGCTAGAGAACCCTTCGACGAACCGGCGGTAATAACCTGCCATCCCCAGAAAGCTGCGAATTTTCTTAACTGTTGTCAGCTTTTCCCAACCAAGTACCGCTTCAACCTTTTCGGGGTTCACTGATACCCCTTCCTTCGATATAACATGTACCAGGAAGGCGGTTTGCTCAAGCCAGAATTCACACTTGCTCAACTTTGCATACAACTTCTTTTCCTTGAGGACCTGTAGGACTTGGGCAAGATGATGAGCATGTTCTTCTCTACTTTTTGAGTAGACTAAGATATCATCGATGAACACGATGACAAATTGATCTAAGAACTCTCTGAAGATCCTGTTCATTAGATCCATAAAGATGGCTGGGGCATTGGTTAGCCCAAACGGCATGACCAGGAACTCATAGTGTCCGTACCTGGTTCGGAATGCCGTATTGGGGATGTCTTCTGTTCTTATCTTTACTTGATGGAAACTTGATTGTAGATCTATTTTAGAAAAGACCTGTGCACCCTGCAACTAATCGAAAAGGTCATCAATCTGGGGAAGAGGATATTTGTTCTTAATTGTTACCTTGTTTATCCCTCTGTAATCAATGCACAGTCTCAACATCCCATCTTCCTTCCTTGCAAAAGTAACTCCGGCACCCCAAGGGGAAACGCTGTGTCTAATGAAACCACTGTCTTGTAACTCAGTGATCTATTTCCTTAGTTCTTCTATCTCAATGCGGCTCATTCGGTAAGGAGCAACCGAGATGGGCTGGGTACCTGGCTGTAAGTCTATGGTGAACTCGACCTCTCTGTCCACTGGTAGACCGGGTAGTTCATCCGGAAATACGTCTAAAAAGTCTCGGACTACTGGAATCTCTTGGATACAAACTTCTTTCTTGGGTTTACCTAGTTAGAGAAAATACAAGATTAAGGCACTGGGAATTAAGAAAACTTGCCATCAGGGAAAATCAGTACTGAATGATTTTATTAACTTGTAAATGGCTCCTCGTTGGGAGGATTAAATACAACCTTTTTGTTAAAGCAGTCTATGGTGGCGTGATACACCGCTAGCCAATCCATTCCTAGGATTACATCAAAATCCCCTATGTCTAACCCTATCAGGTCTACCATCAGTTTCCTATCTGCTATCTCCACGGCACATGCCCTGTAGATAACCTCTCCTAGCAATGTCTCCCCCCCAGCGGTAGATACAAGCAACAATGAATCAAGTCTATCAGGTGATACACAAATTTTGGAAGCAAGAACATGTGAAACAAAAGAATGTGATGCACCAATGTAAAACAAAACATGAGCAATGTCGCTAGATATAGTATACATACCATGTACCACGTCCGGGTCTGCGTCGGCATCCTTCTGGGTAAGGTTGTAAACTCTGCCCTGGATTGGAGGCCTTCTTTGATTCTGGTTCCTCGGGCATTCCCTTGCATAGTGCTGGGCACTGCCGCATATGCGACCAGTGTTGCTGAAGCGGTAGCAGGGTCGGTCCCCGTGATCCCTGCCGCAGTGCTGGCAGATCTTCCCACGTGCTGCCCTTGTAGCCTGAGAAGGGGCCTGGATGGCGGGTCTGGGCCTCTTACTGGGTTGGACAGGCACGGTAGGTGCTGGCCTGCGGAGCGGGGCTGAGGATCGGGAACTCCCCGCTAGCTGAGGATGGGTGTCGAAACTCCTTTCTATGATCTGCGCCTCTGCTAGGACCGCTGAATATGTCTCGAGCTCCATTACCAGTAAGTGCTGTCTGATCTCCGGGCGGAGACCCCACTGGAATTTCCTGGCCTTTCGGCCCTCATCCATCAATGTCTCCAGGGCATATCGGCCTAGCTCTAGGAACTTACGGGCATACTCCGATACCGTCATGTTTCCCTGGACCAATTGAGCAAACTCCATTTCCTTTAGGTGTCGGATGTGTTTAGGGAGATACTCCGCGTGGAAGGCCGCTAAGAACTGCTCCCAAGTAGCTGGTGTAGGCAGGGTGGTCCGCTTGAGCTCCCACCAGCGTACTGCTTCCTCTACCAGCATGTAGGAGGAAATGGCAGCCCTCTGCTCAGGAACTACTCCCAAGGTCTCGAAAGCTCTCTCAGTCTCTGCCAGCCAGTATTGGGCCTCTTCAAAAGAGGATCCGCCTGCAAAAGTAGAAGGGTTCAGTCTTCTGTACCTCTGTATGAAGCTGGGGTCGATCAAGGAAGGAGCAGGGTCCCGAGGTAGAGGGACTGGGGCCGGCTGAGGGTGAATTGGGGGGCCCTATGGTGGCACCTGCTGATGTGGTGGGGTTACTGGAATATGTTGTGGTGGTGCCTGGTGGTACCGTGGCTGTGGTACCGGGTCGTACCGCGGCTGTGGTGCCGGGTGGTACTATGGAGGAGCAGGCTCCTACCGGGGTGGCTCGGGATCAGCCTGCTGTAGCGGGGACTCAACCTGCGATAGCGGAGGAGGTCCGGGTAACTCCCTTCTCTCCTATCGCCTTTGCTGGGCAGCTACGAGAGCCTCCACCATCTCAAATAGTCTGTCCAAATTCTCCCGAAGTGAATTATCTTGGGCCGCTCGGTTTAGTGGGGGCCTTCCTCTCCTCATTTTCGTGTACCTGCATTCACAAGGAATGGTTGAGTAACGATCTATTGGTGAGTATTTCTCTAAGGCACTATTGTGTAAGGGATGGGTCCGAAGAAATGCAACTCTGATACCAACTGTAACGACCCTGAAATTTTGAAATGAAATATGTGTATTAAAAAGGTCAAATGCGGAAGCGTAATAAAAATTTTGATTAACATCCCTTACACTAAAACTAAAAACGTGCTCAAAGTATAAAAGAACAAACTAACTAAAGGAGAAACTCGAAAATAAAAGCTATAAATATAACTACGGAGTCTTCAGGTGTCCCCTTTGCCGTCTTCCTGCGGAACGGGCTCGGGAACAATGTCTTCCTGATCTGAAATAATTAAATAAGGAATGAGCTACACCAGCTCAGTAAAGACATCACACTATCTCACCGTCACGGAGGTAAAGGTGGGTAGAAAACACAAAAAGACCAATGGAGCATAATTTACAACAAATTCTTTTATCAATAATAAAATCCTTTACTATCCACTTACCTCAGTGAAGTTCATAAAACAACATATGAAAGCAATAACATTATCATCATCATGAAATCATATGAACTGTATAACATAATACTTATCACGCCTTTTGCATTTCAATCATTACACAACATATTTTTCCTCATTTACCAGTCTACTAGTATCCATGGGGATCCATAGGGGTCCCGCTACCCGTGAACCCTTAACACTTGTAATCAGATTCCAGGGCCGTCCCCATACCCCGTCCGGTATAGGCGCCAAACTATAAACCTCAATACCCCGTCCAGTATGAGGGTGAAACGGGACGTCCCCATACCCTGTCCGGTATGGGCGTCAAAATACATAAGGTCTCCATACCCCGTCCGGTATGAGAGGCCACAATCCCGGTAGGGTTCCCTACGGACCCGGTCCGTCCACCATCTCCCAGGATATCTAGTCAGGCTGACCACATTATATAATTATCAATTTACATAACTTTTCATTCCCCTTTTCCTCAGTCAGCATCATCAAATCACACACAAATAAGCAAACCAGTAATTCATGCCAAACAAGACAACATACAACATCGGGTTCTCAGTCATTCAATCCATAATCAATAAAACAGTGATATATGCACACGAAACTATGAAATGAAAACATCAAACCTCATACTGTATTTAAAACTGTAAAATAGGCCAAACAACAGCTGGCCGACAAACACACCAGACTCGGGCTCCATTAGCGACCTTAAACAATCTCACACATCTATTGATTCATGAAATACCGTTTTAGCATTTATTGAACTTTAATACCGTGATAGAAAATAGGGTGAGGGGTCCTTACTTGTTTTCGGGGTCTGAATACGGCTCTACAGTGCACCTACAGGCTGTCCCTAATTTTTCCTGAATTTTTTCCGAGGAACTAAAACGCACTACTGGTACCTGCACATGTCCCAAAAAATCCCAAATTAGACCCGGGGCCCCTTTCGGCCAATATTGCAATTCCGGCACGGCGGCTTCGCCGTGCTCCGGCGATGGCACCGCCGCTTGCGTCGGCGATTCGCCTCGGGTTGGCCGTTTTTAGCCGTTTCCGGCCGAATTCGGCCACACTTGCATCGGTCCCTGCGATAAAACAACCCTAGGGCCCTCGGGGGGCCAAAAAATTACAAAAAACTGAAGCTTACCAGCGGCGGTGCTCTCGGGTGCGGCGGCTCTCCGGCGTGGTTTGTGTTTTGGTGATTTGACTCCGATCAACTTGTAGAGAAAAGAATGGTGATCACGGTGATATAAAAATTGTATCAAACGGAGGCCGGGAAGGGCCTCATCAGAGGCAAAAACCGAGGAGGGGCGCGGCGGCGCCGCTGGGTTTTGGCCGTGTTTTTCGGCCGTTTGGCTAGGAGTTTGGCTCCGATTTGGCCACAGGGGAACTCAGCATTGAAAAACGAGTCGGGATATGAAATTTACCTCGATCGGCGGTCGGAAACTCCCCGGTGTGGCGGCGGGTGGTGGCGGCCGGCTCCTCCAGCGTCTGGTTCGTCTTCTTCGGCGAGGGCTAGCGGCTAGGGTTTTTGTGGTTAGGTGTGGGGGGTTTATTTATACCCTTTGCCTTTTAATCACAGCCGTCCATCTTGATTTAATCTGAGCCGTTCGATCGCGATTTAATTTGGATTAAATCTGGACCGTCCATCGAGATTAAATCAAGGTCGTCCGTACTTGATTGAATCTGGGCCGTCCGTGCGCGTGCATCTGGGCCGTCCGTGCGCACGGGGACGCATCTGGGCCGTCCGATCGCGTGCACGCGGATCGCCCACTTGGCCCGTTCCCGAGTCGGCGTGGCCTTGCCACGCGGCAGGTCCTGGTTGGCCAGGGCTGCTGACTGGGCCGCTGACGTGGCTGCTGACGTGGCGCTGATGGGGCACAATTTTTTTAAATTACTTTTTGACCCCCGGTTTCTAATTTTCTTTTCAAAAATACCCCCAAAATCCAAATTTTCACCCCTTTTTTTCCAAAATCAATTTTAATTAAATCCAAATAATAGTTTTACCCAATTTTATCATTATTATTATTTTTATTTTTATTAAATTAAATTAAATAAATCAATTAAAATTCAAAAATTATAAAATAAACTAAATAAAATAAATTAAAAATTAATAATAATAATAATAAAAATGATAAAATTAATGGGTGTTACAAAGTATGGTTTACGAAATTTATTATTTAGTTTTGTTCTTATTAGGTTTATTTATTTATTTTAATTAAAAACATCATGTGAGGAAAAAAAATATATACAATTTAATTTGAGCTGAACCGAATAAATTTAGATAGCGTTAGCGTTTTTTCTTTTTTTTTTTCTGGCCCTATTCGACTGATTGTCTCCTTTTTAATATCAACAAACACCCATGAAATGCCATACATAACTTACTGCTTGAGTGTTAATTTTCTAATGATATTTTCTCCATGAATTCATAAAAAAAAATTTTAACCCTGTCCATTTGATAAAATTAAATTATTTTGCCACATATAACTTTTCATATATTCTGATAAAACAATATATCAAGGATATATCAATGTGCAACTTTGTAGATACATATATACCTTGCTGAAAGCTCTATACTTTATATGCTTGAAATTAATATCATTATTAATAGTCCAAAAAAATGGACAAATACAGGAGAAATTATAAACTACAATTAATGTATTATAACTCATTTATCAAGAGAGATCGGAGCATGGGCTTCCTTCCCGTAATTCGTTATGCAATAGTTCCATACTTTCTTGCTTTTACTGTGGGCTACAGGTTCATATGCCTCTAACTGTCTCATTGACAAAACGACATCCACCAAAATATGGTGACAATTTATCCCGGACTCTATTATTTTCAAACAACAATCTCGACTCACGTTGAGCTAATTTTTGGGAGATAAAAGGTATCCCAGCACTTCAATGTTGCATCTCCCGTTAACTTTCTGGACACAAGTTTGAAAGAATTCCTCATCGACTATATGATGCTCGGACTTGGGTGACGGGGCTATATCTTCTGAAAGTGCCGGTACAAAAAGCAGTCCTGCGGCGATAAATAGTGCCAGAAAAGTGATGGAACAATCCAATTTCGCCATACTAGGAGCAAGGGAAAGTTTTCAAAATAGCTTGTGTACAATGGTTCTTCAATTTTAGAGATGAATTATATAGATGTTTTTTTTATAACGCTCACTATAACATATTAATTTAACATCTACACCCTCCTCAGTTAATTACATCAATTAATTAAATTATTAATTTAATATAAAAATTCAAATTTTAATAGTTAAACGAACTAATATTGACATACATATTACCTTATAAAAAATTACTTTCATATTTATTGGCTTTGAGGTATTTTATGTTCAATTCACATAATTGAAAATATTTGCCCAATCATTCAAAAAGAGAAAAACAAAAGAAAATGTTTATCTAATCCCTCAAATTATGGGTCAGATTTTCCTTATTTGGGCAGACCATTGGACTCATTAGCAAGTTCAATGCAAAGTTTGTAATGGTACCTAGAGTTTATAATAGTGGTAAAATTCGGCATATACTAAATAATTAATATTAGATGGAATTAAATAGAACGAATTAGAATACAGTAGTTTAATTTAATTTTCAATTTGGAATTAAAGGTCCAGAAAAATTTTATATGATTCCTTTTAGATTAAATGGAATGACATTTTAAGATATATGTATTCTTCGATTATTGTTTTGTTTTATTAATTCTGTAAATTACACATTAAATGAATAATTAATGTTTATGAAATTTATTATTTACTTTTTATTTTGATTAGATTTATTAATTATTTTTTAATTAAAAATATCATGTAAACAAAAAATGTAAAATTTATTTCGAACTGAACCAAATGAATTTTGATAGTCTTTGTGGTTTTTTTTTCGTATTCATTTTGATTCAATCCTGTTTTATATTAATAAACATCCAAGAAATATCATACATAACATATTGTTTAAGTATTAATTTCCGAATGATTTTTTTCTTTGTGAATTTTTATAATTTAACCAGGTGTATTCCATAAAATTAAATTATTTAGCAATTTATAACTTTGAAAATATTTTAATAAAACAGTATATGAAGGATATATCAATAAATAGCTTTGTAGATATACATTTATATTTACCTTACTAAAAGATCTATACTTTATATGCTTAAAATTATATTTATTATTAATAGTCCAGAAAAAATGGACATATACAGGACAAATTATAAACTACAGTTATGTATTATAACTCATTGCTTCCTTCCTATAATTCAATATGCATTAGTTCTATATTTCCTTTTTTTTTACGAGCTACAAGTTCATATCTCTGTAACTATTTCATTGACAAAGTGACATCTACCAGAAGATGGGGACAATCTATCCTGATGTCTATTATTTTCAAACAACAATATCATCTCATGTTAACCTGAATTTCGTGAGATAAAAAGTATTCTAACACTTCTATGTTGCATCTCCCATTAACTTTATCGATACAAATTTGAAAGAATTCCTCATCAATTATATGATGTTCATACATGGGTGATGAACTTATATCTTGTGAAAGTGTTGGTATAAAAAGTAGCTTGGTGGCAACCAAAAGTGCTAGAAAAGTGATAGAACAATCTAATTTTGCCATATTGAGACTAAGAAAAAGTTTTTAGAATAGCTTGTATACAATAGTTCTTTAGTTTCGGAGATTAATTATATAGATTTTTTTTAACGCTCTCTATACTAGATTAATTTAAAATGTACAACCCCCATTAATTACATCTCTCAATTAAATTATTAATTTATGATAAAAATAAAAATTTTAATTATCAATTAAACTAATATTGTCGTATATATTATGTTATAAAAAATTAATTTCACATTTACTAGCTTTGAGGTATTTTATGTTCAATCCTGAAGATTGAAAATATTAGCTCAATCTTTCTCAAAGAGGAAAACAAAAGAAAATATTTCTCTAACCCCCCAAAATTACGGGGCATATTTCCTTATTTGGGGAGACCATTGGACTCATTAGCAAGTTCAGTGTAGAGTTTGTTATGTTACCTAGAATTTATAGTAATGGTAAAATTCGGTATATACTTAAAAAATTAATATTAGATGAAATTAAATAGACCGAATTAAATTATAATAGTTTGATTTAATTTCCAATTTGGAATTAGGGTCCTAAAAATTTTTATTTGAATCCATTCATATAAATGGATTGAGATTTTAAGATATACACATATATATTCTAATATTATTATTTTGTCTTGTTAATTCCATAAGTGGCCTAATAAATGAATATTTATTGTTTATAAAATTTGTTATTTAGTTTAATCTTTATTAGATTTATTAATTATTTTTTAATCAAAAAATCATGTAACGAAAAAAAATATACAATTTAATTTGAGCTTAACCGAATGAATTTAAATAGTCTTTGTTGTTCTTTTTTTTTTTGTCTATTTGGTCTGATTCAATCTTTTGTCATATTAATAAACACATGAAATATCTTTTTTTCAATCTTTTTTAATATATAACTTACTATTTGAATGTTAATTTTCAATTGATTTTTTTGTGAATTTATATAATTTAACTAGGTATTTGTAATGAAATTAAATTATTTTGCAATATAACTTTTCAAATATTTTGACAAAACAATATATGAAGGATATATCAATACATAACTTTCTAGATATATATATATACCTTGCTAAAAGCTCGATACTTTATACGCTTTAAATTAAAATTATTGTTAATAATCCAAAAAATTGGACATATACATGAAAAATTATAAACTATAATTATGTATTATAACTCATTTATCAAGAGAGATTGGAACATGTGCTTCCTTCCCATAATTCAATATGCAATAGTTCCATGTTTCCTTGCTTTTTATGTGAGCTACAAGTTCATATGCTTCCAACTCTTTCCTTGACAAAACGATATCTACCACAACATGGTGACAATTTATCCCAGAATCTATTATTTTCAAACAACAATTTCGACTCACATTAACCTTATTTTTCTAAGAAAAAAAAGAGTCTAACACTTCAATGCTGCATCTCCCATTAACTTTATGGACACAAGTTTAATAGAATTCCTCGTCGATTATATGATGTCCATATTTGGGTGACGGACTTATATCTTGTATAAAGGTCGGTATAAAAAGTAGTCATGCGGCGACAAAAAGTGCCAGAAAATTGAAGGAACAATCCAATTTTATCATATTGGGACCAAGAGAAAGTTTGTGGAATAACTTATGTATAGTGGTTCTTTAGTTTCAGTGATTAATTATATAGATACTTTTCTGTAGCACTCGCTATAATAGATTAATTTAATATGTACACCCTTCATTAATTACATCTCTTAATGAAATTATTAATTTAATATAGAAATTCAAATTTTAATCATTAAACAAACTAATATTGTCTTATATATTATGTTATAAAAAATTAATTTCATATTTATTGGCTTTGAGGTATTTTATGTTCAATCTAGAAGATTAAAAATATTTGCCCAATCTTTCTCAAAGAGAAAAACAAAGAAAATATTTCTCTAACCCCGAAAATTACAGGGCTGATTTCCTTATTTGGGGAGACCATTGGACTCGTTAGCAAGTTCAGTGCAAAGTTTGTTATGTTACCTAGAATTTATAGTAGTAGTAAAATTCGGTATATACTAAAAAAATTAATGTAACACCCATTAATTTTATCATTATTATTATTATTATTATTAATTTTTAATTTATTTTATTTAGTTTATTTTGTAATTATTGAATTTTAATTGATTTATTTAATTTAATTTAATTTAATTTAATAAAAATAAAAATGATAATAATGATAAAATTGGGTAAAAATATTATTTGAATTTAATTGAAATTGATTTTGGGAAAAAGGGGTGAAAATTTGGATTATGGGGGTATTTTTGAAAAGAAAATCGGAAACCGAGAGTCAAAACGTAATTTAAAAAGTTGTGCCCCGTCAGCGCCACGTCAGCAGCCACGTCAGCGGCCCAGTCAGCAGCCCTGGCCAACCAGGACCTGCCGCGTGGCAAGGCCACGCAAACCCGGGAACGGGCCACGTGGGCGATCCGCGTGTGTGCGATCGGACGGCCCAGATTTAATCCAAATTAAATCGCGATCGAACGACCCAGATTAAATTAAGATGGACGGATGTGATTAAAAGGCAAAAGGGTATAAATAAAATCCCCACACCTGACCACAAAAACCCTAGCCGCCAGCCCTCGCCGGAGAAGACGAACCAGACGCCGGAGGAGCCGACCGCCGCCACCCGCCGCAGCACCAGGGAATTTTTCGACCGCCGATCGAGGTAAATTTCATACCCCCGGCTCGTTTTTCAATGCTGAGTTTCCCTGTGGCCAAATCGGAGCCAAACTCCTGGCCAAACGGCCGGAAAACATGGCCAAAACTCAGCGGCGCCACCGCGCCCCTCCTCGGTTTTTGCCTCCGATGAGGCCCTTCCCGGCCTCCGTTTGATACAATTTTTATATCACCGTGATCACCATTCTTTTCTCTACAGGTTGATCAGAGCCAAATCACCAAAACACGAACCTCGCCGGAGAGCCGCCGCACCCGAGAGCACCGCCGCCGGTAAGCTTCGGTTTTTCGTAATTTTTTGGCCCCCCGAGGGCCCTAGGGTTGTTTTATTGCAGGGACCGATGTAAGTGTGGCCGAATTCGGCCAAAAACGGCCAACCCGAGGTGAATCGCCGCCGCTTACGGCGGCGCCGTCGTCGGAGCACGGCAGAGCCGCCGTGCCGGAATTGCGATATTGACCGAAAGGGGCCCTAGGTCTAATTTGAGATTTTTTAAGACACGTGCAGGTACCAGTAGTGCATTTCAGTTCCCCGAGAAAAATTCAGGGAAAATTAGGGACATCCTGTAGGTGCACTATAGAGCCGTATTCAAACCCCAAAAACAAGTAAGGATTCCTCACCCTATTTCCTATCACGGTATTAAAGTGCAATAAATGATAAAATGGTATTTCATGAATCAATAGCTATGTGAAATTGTTTAAGGTTGCTAATGAAGCCCGAGTCTAGTGTATTTGTCGGTCAGTTGTTGTTTGTTCTATTTTACAGTTTTAAATGCAGTATGATGTCTGATGTTTTTATTTCATAGTTTCGTGTGCATGTATCACTATTTCATTGATTATGGACTGAATGACTAAGAACCCGATGTTGTGTATTGTCTTGTTGGCGTGAACTACCGATTTGCATGTTTGTGTGTGACTTGATGATGGTGACTAAAGAAAAAGGGATAAAAAGTTATGTGAATTGGCAAACGAATAATGTGGACAACCTGACTAGGTATCCTGGGAGATGGTGGACGGACCGGGTCCGTAGGGAACCCTACCGGGAACGTGGTCTCTCATACCGGACGGGGTATGGAGACCTTATATGTTTTGGCGCCCATACCGGACGGGGTATGGGGACGGCCCGTTTCACTCTCATACCGGACGGGATATTGAGGTTCATGGTTTTGGCACCCATACCGGACGGGGTATGGGGACGGCCCTAGAATCAGGTTATAAATGTTAAGGGTTCACGGGTAGCCGGACCCCTATAGATCCCCATGGATACTAGTAGGCTGGTAAAGAGGAATTATGCTGTTTAAAGATTGAAATGCAAACGCGTGATAAATGTTGTATTATAAAGTCTATGTGATAATGTGTTGCTTGTTTATTGTTTTATGGATCTCACCAGGTAAATGGAAAGTAAACGTTTTTATGAACAAATGGGTTTATTACAAATTATGCTCTATTTGTCGTTTTTGTTTTCTACCCACCCTTACTCCTGTGGCAGAGAGGTAGAGTGATGTCTTTACTGGGCTAGTGTAGCTCACTCCTTACTTAACCATTTCATATAAGGAAGACGTAGTTCCCGAGCCTGTTCCGCAGGAAGACGGCGAAGGGGACGCCTGAAGACTCCGTAGTTATATTTATAGCTTTTATTTTCGAGTTTCTCTTTTAGTTAGTTTGTTCTTTTATACTTTGAGCACGTTTTTTGTTTTAGTGTAAGGGATGTTAATCAAAATTTTTATTACGCTTCCGCATTTGACCTTTTTAATACACATATTTCATTTTAAAATTCCGGGGCCGTTACAATTAATATTAGATAGAATTAAATAAACCGAGTTAAAATATAATAGTTTGATTTAATTTTCAATTTATGTAGGTTGATGTCTTTAGTTTTGATGTGTTATTTATTGAAAAGAATGTGAATAAGTCTTATAGGTTTGATTGGTATAACAACCACCTTTGAAAACTGGGATTGTTACAGTTGGTATCAGAGCAACTTTTGTTGGCCTCCTTTGATTCATGAGGGTTTGGACTATATGAAGTATACAAACATTAGGAAACATTTTAGAGAAAGTAGGGTTGAGAAGTAAAACATATGGGCATGTAAGAGATAGTGTTAAGGAATAGGAAGTGCAAATAGGAGCGATAAATTCCACCTCAAAGTAGGAAGCAAAAATGGGACAAACCAAATTTGAATAGAGACTGTAAGGAGAATTTTTAAATGCACAAATAACATGGAGAAATCTCTAGCAAAATATCTTTTCTAGGTTCTCTAGTGACTAGGAAAAACAATAAACTAAAGAAATATTTGAATGACCAGTTATGCTTTTTGAACCTTTCCTAATATCCAAGGATGTTGGGAGACCTGATACATATCAAGACTTTGATGGATTTTAGAAATTCCTTTTGAATATTCCCTAGGAAGAATGGGTACCGTACTTGTTCGAAAGCTACTAGCAAAGTTTCAAATAAGGATACAATCACGATTTAAAATTATAAGTCATTAAGTAATCATGTGCTTTGAGGAGAATGAATTTGGGAGATTGAATAAATCATATACTTGGTGAATGCAAAGTGATTTTAGTTAGTGAAACAAAGTAAGCCTAACTAGGAATCTTTCTAGATTTGCTACAAACTTGGAAGAAAGCCATGACACTATGGACATGTTATGACAAATAAATCATTAATAAAATAACGATAAATCCAGCATATAGTTCTCATATACCTAAAGGGAACACAAAGTAGTACAATGTACTAATATATTAGGATAGACTCCCAAGTAGATATTATCATAGTAGCACAGCAGAAGTGTAGTAGACCCATAACCCACCACACATGGAAGATTTCTCTCTGAACCAACAAGGAGAAATCAATAATATGATAAACAAGTAACTCATATCTTAAGGTCATATTTAAGAGTGATCACTTAAAAATTTTGAAAACTCAAAAGTGTAATACCTAATCCTGCAAGAGATAAAACCAAACTTAATCACTCATAAATAAAACTCATAAATGAACCCTTCGCCCAAGTAATTCCTAATGATTCTTGACAATAGCCATGGATTCCATGCTTACCACGTACATTCAAAGGGACTTTAAGAATAAGTTGATCAAGTATTGGGGTATATTAAGAATCATTTAGCCTTGACAGATTTAGAAGAATAGTATGATTCAACTAAAGAAAATTCATGAAGATGCCAATAATTAAAAGAAAAAGGGAAAAATGATCTTGAAAACTCTAGTATGATAAGGAACCACAAATAACATCTGTTACTTCAAAAACCATCACACCTATGTAGTTTCGTACACACCTATCCTGGAGGATGTGAATATGAAACAGAATAGTAAAAGTAAACCGTTGTATTGATGAACTTTCCTATATGAATACGAACAGCCACAGTAGATTAAAACCCTAAGCCCTTACGAATGATGTCTATGTTCATGATACTTAGAGGTTTTATTAAAGATTTAAGATAATATACTCCAAATAATCAAATATTGAATTTCAAAAATTAGGAAACAATAGCTTAAAGTAGACATGGGAAACTTGGGAGACTGCAGATGTACCGCAGTGATAAGGTTTCTAGGTAATCAAAAATTGATCCATGTAATGAGAATAGGAAATGATGTTTTCAAAACATGTAGTACAGTAATAACAATTGCATACACTATGATTGGAAAACATTAGACGTTAATGAATTTTGAAGATCATTATAGCCCAAGACAGTATTTGACGCAGAAAGATATGGGAAGGATCGAATCTACTCCTGAAACTCACTCAATATATGTAATACCGAAATAATAACCACCTAGAATTAAACTCTTCCCTCTAATTGAATTTACAATCCTAAAGGGAAGTAAAAATAAAGATTAGGGAAATAACCAAGGAAAGAAAAAATGTCACAGACTTAATAAGTTGATCCCTACTCTTTGACTCAACAAGACTTCTAAAGACTCTTACTTCTTGAAGAACTTAAAGAAGCTAATTTTTAGCAAAAATACTAAAAGAAGAAAAGCCAGAACTCTCAAGAATTCTCTCAAATTTATTTTCAAATGTGTGTTTTACATCATAGGAGCAAAGGTCTATTTATAGCCTTTCCCAAACAATCTAGATGAGTACAAAAATCTTCAGATAATTAATAAAATAATATCTAAGATAAAATTCTATCTTAATGTAGGATAAATTCAAAATAAAATAATTATTCTATCTCAAATTAATTAATTAATTAATATTAACGGATAGAGTTATAATTAAAATAATAATTAATTTAAATCCATATTTATCCCATGTGAAATCCTTTTAAAAACCATGTGAAAATTAATTTTAACACATGGATATTATGAAAAGTGGGTCCTAAGCCTTTTAAAAGTTTTAAAATAATAAAATAAATAAGAATTAAGTAATTTAAATATTTTAAAAGGGGGAAAAGAGGGGACGGCTGATTTGGGCTACTCGGATGGGCCGGACCGGCTGGTCCGTGCGGGTTGCGAGGGAGGAGGCCTACAAGAATTGCGGGCTGGGATTGGGTCATTTGGGCTGTTCGTGGGCCCATCCGCGAGGGGTGTGGGTGTTCAGCCGTTTGGGTCCCATCTTAGTCACCCCATACCGAATGAGCCATGTTGAAATGGAGGAGATTAGAAAATAGATCAAAGAGCTGCAGGATAATGGTTTCATCCGGTGCAACATATCTCCTTGGGTGCTAGAGTTACGTTTGTAAGAAAGAGTGATGGGACTTTGAGGTTATGCGTAGACTATAGAGAAATGAACAGTGTCACAATTAAGAATAAATACCCTCTCTCTAGGATAGATGACCTTTTTGATCAATTATAAAATGCCCAGATTTTCTCCAAGATTCACCTACGTTCAGAATACCGTCAGGTAAAGATCAAAGTAGAAGACATCCCTAAGACGACCTTTAGAACTCGATATGGACATTTTGAGTTTCTTGTCATGTCGTTCGGATTGACTAACTCACCTGCAAGCTTCATGGATTCGTTTGTCATAGTTTTCATTGATAATATCTTGGTTTACTCTAAGAACAGGGAACAAAACACTCAATATCTGACTCAAGTCTTACAGATTCTCAGAGAAAAGAAACTATATGCAAAGTTGAGAAAACGTGAATTTTAGCTTGAGCAAAATTCTTTCCTGGGACACATAATATCGAAAGAATGAATCTTTATGAATCTCGACAAGATTGAGGCAGTGACAGGCTGGAAAGAACTTACTACGATCAAGGAAGTTAGAAGTTTCTTGGGTATGGCAGGTTATTATCGCAGGTTTGTGAAAGGATTCTCAAGCATAGCAGCCCCCTGACATGACTCACAAAGAAAAATATCAAGTTTGAGTGGAATGAACAATGTAAAAGAACCTTTACAAAACTCAAAAAGTAACTAACTACCGCACCGGTGTTGACTCTACCAAATGGAACAGGCAAATATACAGTGTACAGTGACATATCCTACCAAGGTTTAGGTTGTGTTTTGATGCAGAACGGGAGGGTCATAGCTTATGGGTCTAGGCAACTGAAAAACCTTGAAAAGAATTACCCCACTCACGATTTGTAGCTTGTTGCAATTATCCATGCCTTGAAAATCTAGCGCCATTACTTGTATGGAGAGACGTTTAAAATCTATATAGATCATAAGAGCCTGAAACACATTCACATAGAAAGACCTCAACATGCGTAAGAGGTGTTGGATAGAACTTCTCAAGGATTATGATTGTAAGATCTTGTACTACCCAAATAAGGGCAACATAGTAGCCGATGCTCTCAGCAGAAATAATATAGGTATGTTAACTCATATGATGGTCTTCGAGTGCAGAATGATAAAGGTTAGGTAACGAAAATAACTCCAAGACTTAGAACGGGCCACATGTCTAACCCACTTAACAGTCCAATCCAAGTTAATCCAGAGGATCAAGGAGGCTTAGTTGGTTGATTCTACTTTAGCAGCCCTTAAAAAGGATAGAAAATTAGGGATGAATCCAAGGTTCCAAGTTTTTGCTGATGGGCTGCTTAAGTTCCAAGACAGGTTATGTGTTCCAAGCAATGTCGATTTAAAAAGAGATATCATGACAGAGGCTCATAATTTGGAGTTCACCATACAGTTGAGAAGAACCAAGATGTATCAAAGTATGCAGTCCTGATTTTTATGGAATGGGATGAAAATGGGTATTGTTGATTTATCTCAAAGTGTCTCACATGCTAATAGGTTAAGACCGAGTATCAACACCCAGGCGGTCTACTCTAACCGTTACTAATTCCATAATAAAAATGGGAGTATATCACCATGGATTTTGTAACATGATTACCCAAAGCTCGTTCTGGTCATGAATAAATTTGGGTAATAGTCGATTGACTCACTAAATTCTCCCACTTCTTAGCCATTAGAGTAACAGACCCCTTGGACAAGCTAGTTAGGATTTACATTCGATGGATAGTCAGGCAGCATGGGGTTCTAGTAACAGTGGTATTAGACCGGGATCTCATGTTTATGTCTAGGTTTTGGACCAGTTTTCAGCAGGCAATGGGGGCCAAATTATCACTCAGTACGACTTTTCACCCACAAATGGATGGGTAATTAGAGAGAACTATTCGAACACTAAAGGACATGCTCAGGGCTTGTATCCTAGATTTCGGAGAAAACTGAGATGATCATTTACCTCTGATAGAGTTTGTCTACAATAACAGTTACCTAACAAGTATCGGTATGGCTCCTTATTAAGCATTATATGGTCAACCCTATAGATTACCAATCTGTTGGGAAGAGATAGTTGATAGGAAAGTGATTGGCCCAAACCATGTAGAGGATACCACAATGAAGATTGCCAAAATTAAGAAAAACATCTAAACATCCGAAAGTAAACTGAAGAGTTATGCAGACACCCGAAGGAGAGATTTTAAATTTGAGACAGGTGGTCGATTCTTCCTTAAGGTCACCCCCCTTAAGAGCATCACTAGATTTGGAAAGAGGAAAAAACTAAATCCTCGGGTTATCGGACCATTCAAAATTTTGGACAGGATTAAAACGTTCGCCTACAGATTAGGACTGCCAAAAGAACTATCTGGGGTTCATGATGTCTTCCATGTGTCAATGTTGCGCAAGTACAACCCTGATCCTTCACATATTTTGTCCTACAAATCGTTCCCTTTCTGGGAGGATCTTTCTTAAGAAGAAGTACCTATCAGCATCTTGGATCGAAAGAAGAGAATACTCCGCAATAGGAAAATCTCCTTCATCAAAGTCCTATGGCATAATCACTCGCAGGACAAGGCTACTTGGGAGATACAGTCGGACTTTAGGGTTAGATGTCCTCAGCTATTTAGTGAGATAACAATTTGGAGAATAAAATTTTCTTAAGGGGGGGAGAGTTGTAACACCCCGAATTTGAGATGTACCCATTTGATTTTGAGTTAATAAAAACACTTTTATACGTTTAATTTCATGAATTTCCATCCATTTATTTCCCTTTTTTTCGTATTCGATTGAAAAGAGATTTTGAAAACAGGGATCAACTCGCAAAAAAAAGGAAAAATGGGCCACCTCAACAAGCATGACGAACCATAGCACGCTGAGTAGTGGTTGCGTCAGCATGCTTTTCCATATGGGAAGAAAGGTGGGGAATCTGCGTGTTAAACAGATCAGCTGGCCCACATCCATTCCCGCTCGCACGAACAGCTAGATCTCAATCCCGCCCGAATTTGAATGAATGGCCCCAATCGCCCATGTGATGGATCCAACGATCACATGATCGATGGTCCTGATTTGTGGAGCTTATCGATCGGACAGTCCCAAATGCATGAAGGAGAAAAATTCGGGTTGGTCCGAATAGGAGGGATTTAAATAAACATGCAAAGAATATAATCTTTAAACCTTTATTTTTCATGATCAATGAAAATTTGGCCATTTAAGTAAACATATAAGGAATATAACCTTTAAATCTTTATTTTTCATGCTCAATGAAAATTTCAATATTATTTATATTATTATTACGATAAGGCTAAATGCTCGAAATCCTTGTTAAGGGTTTGGGCTTTTATAGTCTATTTGGTCTTATTCAATCTTTTTTATATTAATAAACACTCATGAAATATTATACATAAGTTAATGTTTGAATGTTAATTTTCAATTGATTTTTTTGTGAATTTATGTAATTTAACTAGCTCTATGTGATAAAATTAAATTATTTTGCAATATATAACTTTTCACTATTTTGATAAAATAATATATGAAGGATATATCAATATATAACTTTGTAGATATATATATATACCTTGCTAAAAGCTTTATACTTTATTCGCTTCAAATTAAAATTATTGATAATAGTCCATAAAAATGGACATATTTATGAAAAATTATATACTACAATTATGTATTATAACTCATTTGTCCAAAGAGATTAGAGCATGTGCTTCCATTCCATAATTCAATATGCAATAGTTCCATACTTCCTTGCTTTTTTTGTGAGCTACAAGTTTATATGCTTGCAATTGTTACAATGACAAAATGACATCCACCACAAGATGGTGACTATCCCGAAATCTATTATTTACCAATAGCAATTTTGACTAACATTAACCTTATTTTTTTGAGGAAAAAATATTCTAACACTTCAATGTTGCATCTCCAATTAACTTTATGGACACAAGTTTGATAGCATTCCTCATCGATTATATGATGTCTACACTTGGGTGACAAACTTATATCTTGTAAAAATATCGGTATAAACAGTAGTCCTACAATGATAAAATGTGCCCAAAAATTGAAGGAACAATCCAATTTTGCCATATTGGGACTAAGAGAAAGTTTTTGGAATAGCTTGTGTACAGTGGGTTCTTTAGTTTTAGTAATTAATTATGTAGATACTTTTCTATAATGCTCTCTATAATAGATTAGTTTAATATGTACACCTTTCATGAATTACATCTCTTAATTAAATTAATAATTTAAGATAGAAAATAAAATTTTAATCATTAAACAAACTAATATTGTCGTTTATATTATGTTATAAAAAAATTAATTTCATATTTATTGACTCTGAGGTATTTTATGTTCAATCCAGAAGATTGAAAATATTTTCCCAATCTTTCTCAAAGAGAAAAACAAAAGAAAATATTTCTCCAATCCCCACAATTACGGGGTAGATTTTCCTTTTTTGGGGAGACCATTGGACTCGTTAGCAAGTTCAGTGCAGAGTTTGTTATGGTACCTAGAATTTATAGTAGTGGTAAAATTCGGTATACACTAAAAAAATTAATATTAGATGGAATTAAATAGACTGAATTAAAATATAATAGTTTGATTTAATTTTCAATTTGAAATTAGGGTCCTAAAAATTTTTATTTGAATCCATCCATATTAAATGGAATGAGATTTTAAGATACATATGTATATTCTTATATTATTATTTTGTCTTATTAATTCTGTAAATGACTTATTAAACGAATAATCACTGTTTATGAAATTTATTATTAGTTTTATTTTGATTAGATTTATTAATATATTATTATTTTGTCTTATTAATTCCGTAAATGACTTATTAAACGAATAATCACTGTTTATGAAATTTATTATTAGTTTTATTTTGATTAGATTTATTAATTATTTTTTAATTAAAAAATCATGTAAGGAATAAAATGTACAATTTAATTTGAATTGAACTGAATGAATTTAGATTGCCTTTGTTTTTGTTTTTTTTGTTTTTTTGTCTATGTAACGTTCCGAATTTGAGATGTACCCATTTGATTTTGAGTTAATACAAACACTTTTGTTCATTTAATTTCATGAATTTTCCTCCATTTATTTCCTTTTTTTTCCTATTCTATTAAGGAATGAGTAAATAAAATTCATTTATCACAAAAATACAAAAAAAATAATTAAAGGAATTCATTTTGGACCTTTTTAAAAATAATTTTAGAAATCCGGGCACAAATGTAATATAGGGGAGGCCTATTTGAAAATAAATTTAGAAAATAGGGGTTAACTCACAAAAAAAGAAAAAAAATGAGCCACTTAGCAAGCATGACGAACCACAGCATGCTGAGTGGCAACTGCGTTAGCATACATTTTCACGCGGGAAGCTAGGTGGATGATCCATGTGCTAAACAAATCGAACAACCCATATCCATTCCTGCTTGCACGAACGGCCAAATCTCAATCCCCCCTCTATTCAAATGAACAGCACTGATCACCCACATGATGGATCCAACGATCACACGATCGATGACCCTGATTCGTAAAGCTGATTGATTGGACGGTCCCAAACGCATAAAGGAGAAAAATCCAAGTTGGCCCGAATAGGAGGGATCAAACATCTCCTGTTGATCCACGCGGGCCTGAGTAGATGGCTGAGATTAGAAGAAGAGAGGTATTTAAACCTCTCTTTAGTTGGCACCCAAAAATCCTAGCCAACATCCCAACCGGAGAAGAAGAAGAAGGGGCAGCTGGAGGAAGCTCAGTTGCCAGAGGGATGATGTCGCCACTGTGCTAGAAACCTAAATATGGTCAGTAAGCACGATGTTTCTTTCAGTTCATCCTATTTTTTTACCTTAGGTCATTTAGATTAACCCTAATGTAGTATAGGCTAAGGAAAGCCGTAACTTGAGAGAGAGGGACAACAGAGCACGGCTGTGCCATCGCACCGAAAGCTAAAACCCGACTAGTTAGGCTGAAATTTCCTCCCTTTCTCCGTAAAACACTCTCCTCTCCATGATTTAATCTGATTTTCATCACAAGACCGCTAGGTTCGACTTGGCCAAGAGAAAATAGCTTCAGAGAAGGAGAACCAAACAGTAGAGCCCGGTGGCGCCGCTGTGTTGGAACCCCAACCCGACCCTGATGAGTTCCTCTGCCATTTTTTTCACCACTTTTTACGTACGTTCATGCTGTTTTGATGTGCATTTCTAATTGTACTAGAAAACCTAAAAAATTTGAGAGTTAGGAACTGCCGTGAACTGTAGTTAAAATAGGTGTATTCTGGTCTCCGACCCAGGGTAAGAATTCCTCAACCTTTTTATTATACTTTATTTTATTCTAGTCTATTTCTTTTCAGTTAGCCCAATTCGTTTCAATTTTCTTTCATTACATCAATTTAGAACCAATATACTAATCATGCACCTTGAATCGTGGAAGTGTACTTTATTGCACTTCATTTTCACATTCTGCTTTGTTTAGTTCCATCTTGACTTATCATTTCATTTTATTATTCATGTTATCACAACCTGTGGTGTTGTTATTCTATTATGATATTTTATTTCATTTTTATTTACAATTTTATCCTTTAACAAATTTCAAAGCATGAATTTTGCTTTCTTGCATTTTAAAGTATGGGTCTCACGTGTTATTTAGGGTTAAATAATAATGGAAAACATGCATGCGTAAACCAATGTTGTTGAATGAAAGGGCTTATTAGGTATCATGGAAAAGAGTATATGGACTTAGTACATAGGGTGAACCCTACCGTGGACATTACCCTTAGCCGTACAGGGTTGCGAAGCCCCATACCAGATGGGGTTGGGAGTTTATAAGTTTCGCTCGTATCGGACGGGGTATTGAGATAGTTTTTAGTTATGGTGCCCATTATCACACAGGGTCTGGGGACAGCTGATTGATTTACAAGGAAAGTGTATGTATCCACACATAGTTAGGATCCCTATGGGCCCCTAGTGATTCCGATGGGGAAAAATAAAATTGTAAAGTAGAGATGGGTATGATAAGTAACCCGACTTTAGGAAAAATAATGAAGAACCCAACGTTTCATGTCTATTGGAATGTATGTTATTTATGATTAAATCATCATTCTGATCTTATCTTCATGTATGGCGTTTGAGAGACTACTAGTTAAGGAAGAAAATCATAACGTTTTTAGTAAAACATATAAGGAATTCATTAGCATTCGGGTTTTATTAAAAGCACACTCCATTGGTTGTTTTATGTTTTCTATAATCCTTTTATTTCCATATCAATGGTAAAGTGTTGATATTCTTACTAAGTTAGTGTAGCTCATCCCTTTCTTATTAACCATTTCAGATCAAGACGATCAAAACCAGGATCCCGAACAGCGAGAGACTAGCTAGGACATTATCACTTTTTGCTCTGCCAAATTTGAATTGAGGTTAATAATTACTTTGTAGCGGTTTTTCTCGTTTTTAAGTTCTAAATATTTGTTTAGTCCCTTGGACATTTAAGTAAACGTGCAAGGAATGTAATCTTTAAATCTTTAATTCTCCCACTCAATGAAAATTTCAGGATTATTTATATTATTATTATGATCAGGCTAAATGCTCAAAATCCTTGTTAAGGAATTAGGCTTTTATCATTGGATCAGAGCCAGGTTCTTCGGAAATATTCCTTTCACATAGGATTGGAATGAATTTTATGCAATTCGAATCTCAAACTATTGTCATGTAATGTAGGTAAGGAAACATGAGAAAAGGAAGGCCCCTGCTAAAAAGAGCAGCCCGAGAGGGATCATTACGGGAGGATGTTGATTGGCTCTTCGAAATGCTTAAGAGGTTTATATCTACCCAGCAGGCTAAGGATGAGAGAAGGGAGTTGTTTGATCCCCCTCTACCCCTACCACAGTATGAACCACCTCAGCATTGAGAGGATCCAATACCCCCATGATACAACCCAGTTCCTCCAAAATACCATCTGACACCTCCACAGTACAATCTAATACCTCCATCGTATAATACGGTGTTCTAATAGCACCACCCATTTCCTCCCTAGCATAATCCAGTTCCCCTCCAGTAGGACTCAGCTCTGCCTACGATGGACCAGACTACATCGAGCAGCACAAGAGACTTAACTCATCTACTTTTGCAAGGATATCCACTTTTGAGGAAGCTAAGTATTAGTTGACAGAGACAGAGAAGGCCTTCACGATACTTGGGGTGATTCTCGAACAAAAGGTTGCCTTTGCCACGTATATACTCGTAGGTGAGGCAGGATGTTGGTGGCAACTCAAGCAGGTTACTCTGTCCACTCTAATCACTTGGGAATAGTTTGTGCAGCCTACAATGTTAAGTACCTTCGGGAACATCTCTGACATTTAAAAAAAATAGAGTTTGCACAACTGGTCTGCGGTTGCATATGCGGAAGTGTCCAACACTACGTGAGAGAATGCCCGAGGAATCAGAATCAGGCCAGGTCTGCAATCCAGGGTAGAGTCTACACGCTCACCCAGCAGGATACTGAAGCCAACCCAGATGTGATTCAGGGTATGTATACTATCTGCAAACATCTTGCACATATTTTAACTGACACTTGTTTTTTGCATTCTTTTGTTTCATATGCTTTTACTTAATATTTAAATGTACTACCTGAATCTCTTGATTTTGTATTATTAGTGTCTACACTTGGGAACAGAACATTACTGGGAAATGTCATATACAATCTTGTATCATGAAAATGGCAAGTAGGGAATTGAGCGTAGATCTAATAGCACTAGATACGGGAGATTTTTATGTAATCCTAGGGATGAAGTCGTTAGCGACTTATCATGTTATCATTGACTGTTACCACAAGAGACTTATATTCAACATCTCTAACAAAAAAACTCTTTTACTAATTAATAAAATCTCATATATTGTTAACATATGGTGGTAATATATTGAATTTAATCTTATGCCATTAACTTAATTATTCTTTTTCTATGATAGGCAACCCCTTGGAAGATATTTGCATCCAAGATATTCCTTTTGTTTGAAACTTCCCTGACGTATTCCTTGATGAAATAAATACTAGGGCTGCTAGTATATCGAGAAGTAGAATTCACCATTGGTCTTCAACCTGGCACCCAACCCATCTCAATCACCCCATACCGAATGAGCCATGTTGAAACGGAATTACTGACAAAATAGATCAAAGAGCTGCAGGACAATCGTTTCATCTAACACAACATATCTCCTTGGGGTGTCAGAATTATGTTCGCAAAAAAGAGTGCTAGGATTTTGAGGTTATGCATAGACTACGGAGAATTGAATAGAGTCACAATTAAGAATGAATACCCTTCATCAGGATTGATGACCTTTTTAATCAGTTATAGGGTGCCCAAATTTTCTCTAACATTGACCTGCGTTAAGGATACCATCAGGTAAATATCAAAGTAGAAGACATCTCTAAGATGACTTTCAGAACCCAGTATGGACATTATGAGTTTCTTGTCATGCAGTTCGGATTGACTAACGCACCCGCAATCTTCATGGATTTGAAGAATAGGGTCTTCAGACCATTCTTGGATCAGTTTGTCATAGTTTTCATTGATGATATCCTGGTTTACTCTAAGAACAGGGAATAACACACTCCACATCTTACCCAAGTCTTACAGATTCTTAAAAAAAAGAAACTATATGCAAAGTTGAGTAAACGTGAATTTTGGCTTGAGCAAACTTCTTTCCTGGGACATAATATCGAGAGAAGAAGTGTTAGTGAATCCCGACAAGATTGAGGCAGTGACGTGCTGGAAGCAACTGACGACGATCAAGAAGTTAGAAGTTTCTTGGGTATGGCAAGTTATTACTACAAGTTTGTAGAAAGATTCTCAAATATAGTAGCCCCTCTAACACGACTCACAAAGAAAAATGTCAAGTTTGAGTGGAATGAGGAATGTGAAAGAAGCTTTACAAAACTCAAAAAGCAACTGACTACCACACCGGTGTTGACTCTACCAAATGAAACAGGTGGATATACAGTGTACAGTAATGCATCCTATCAAGATTTGGGTTGTATTTTTATGCAGTAGGGGAGGGTCATAGCTTATGGGTCCAGGCAACCGAAAAACCATGAAAAAATTACCCCACTCATAATTTGGAACTTGCAGTAATTATCCACACCTTGAAAACCTGGTGCCATTACTTGTATGGAGAGATGTTTGAAATCTATACAGACCATAAGAGCCTGAAACATATATTCACACAAAAAGACCTCAACATGCGTCAGAGGCATTGGATAAAACTTATTAAGGATTATGATTGAAATATTTTATACCACCTAGGCAAGGGTGATGTGGTAGCTGATGCTCTCAGCATAAATAATGCAGGCATGTTAGCTCATATGATGGTCTCTTAGTACAGAATAGTAAAGGCCACGCAGTGAATACAACTCCAATACTTAAAACGAGCCACATGTCTAGCTCACTTAACAGTCCAACCCGAGTTAATCCAGAGGATCAAGGAGGTTCAGTTGGCCGATTCTACTTTAGCAAACCTTAAAAATGATACAGAACTGAGGTTGAATCCAAGGTTCTAAGTTTCTACTGATGGGTTGCTAAGGTTCCAAGACAGGCTGTGTGTTCTAAGCGATGTTGATTTAAAAGAGATATCATGATAGAGGCTCACAGTTCGAAGTTCACCATGCACTTGGGAAATACCAAGATGTACCAAAATATATGGCCTTGGTTTTGATGGAATGTGATGAAAAGGGATATTGTTGATTTTGTCTCAAGGTGTCTCAAATGCTAACAGGTTAAGGCCAAACATCAATGCCTAGGCAGTCTACTCCAACCATTATCTATTCCATAACGGAAATGGGAGTATATCACTATGAATTTTGTAACATGATTACCTAAAGCTCGTTCTGGTCATGATGCAATTTGAGTAATAGTCAATCGACTCACTAAGTCCTCCCACATCTTAGCCATTAGAGTAATAGACCCTTTGGACAAGTTAGTTAGGATTTATATTTGAGGGATAATCAGGCAGCATGGGGTTCCAATAATAGTGGTATCAGACATGGACCCCAGGTTTACCTCTAAGTTTTGGACCAGTTTTCAGTAGGTGATGGGGACCAAATTATCACTCAATATGACATTTCACCCTCAAACAGATGGACAATCAAATAGGACTATTCGAACATTAGAGGACATGCTCAGGGCTTGTATCCTAGATTTCGGAGGACACTGGGATGATCAATTACCCCTGATAGAGTTTGTCTACAATAATAGTTACCAAGCAAGTATCGGTATGACTCTAGATAAAGTATTATACGATCAACCCTGTAGATCACCAATCTATTGAGAAGACGTAGGTGATAGGAAATTAATCGGCCCAGAACTTGTAGAGGATACCACAGTGAAGATTGTCAAAATTAGGAAAAACATCTAAATAGCCCCGAGTAAACAGAAGAGTTATGCAGACACCCAAAGGAGGGATTTAAGAATTTGAGGTAGGTGATCAAGTCTTTCTTAAAGTCACCCCCCTTAAGGGCATCACTAGGTTTGAAAAGAGGGAAAAACTAAATCTTCAGGTTATCGGACCATTAAAAATTTTGGACAAGATTGGAACTTCTGCCTATAGATTAACACTTTCACCAAAACTATCCAAGGTTCATGATGTCTTCTATGTGTCAATGTTGCGCAAGTATAACCCTGATCCTTCGCATGTTTTATCCTACAAACTGTTCCCACTTCAAAAGGATCTTTCTTACGGAGAAATAACCATCAGCATCTTGGATCGAAAGGAGAGAGTACTTCACAAAAGGAGAATCCCTTTCATCAAAGTCTTATGGCTGAATCACTCGCAGGACGAGGCTACTACGAAGATATAGTCGGACTTCAGGGTTAGACATCCTTAACTGTTCAATGAGTAATAACAATTTGGGGGATCAAATTTTCTTGAGGGAAGGGGAGTTGTAGCACTTGAATTTGAGATGTGCCCATTTGATTTTCAGTTAATAAAAACAATTTCATTCATTTAATTTCATGAATTTCCATCCATTTATTTCCTTTTTTTCCTATTCTATTACGGAATAAGTAAATAAAATTAATTCATCACAAAAATACAAAAAAATAACTAAAAGGAATTTGTTTTAGACCTTTTTGAAAATAATTTTAAAAATATGGGCATAACTGTAATATGGGGGGGCTATTTGAAAAGAAATTAAAAAAACCAGGGGTCAACTTGTAAAAAAAAAAGGAAAAACAGGCAACCTCAGCAAGCATGACAAAACATAGCACCTCGGGTGGCGGCTGCGTCAGCATGTGTTTCCACACAAAAAGTAGAGTGGTCGATCTGCGTGCTAAACAGATCGGATGGCCCACATCCATTTCTGTTAGCACGAACGGCGAGATCTCAATCCTGCGCGAATCCAAATAGTTGACCCCGATCACCCACATGATGGATCCAATGGTCGCATGATCGACGATCCTAATTTACAAAGCTGATCGATCGGACAGTCCCCAAAGCATGAAGGAGAAAAATCTGAGTTGGCCCGAATAAAAGGGGATTAAACAGTTCCTGTTGATACTCCCAGGCTCGAGTGGACGGCTGAGATTAAAACAAGAGATGTATTTAAACCCTTCTTTAGTCAGCACCCAAAAACCCTAGCAGACACCCCAACCAGAGAAGAAGAAAAAGGGGCGGTCGGGAGAAGCTTAGCCGTCGGAGGGACGATGATGCCACCGTGCCGAAAACTTAAATAAGTCGGTAAACACAATTTTTCTTCCCATTCATCCTATTTTTTCACCCTAGGTCATTATATTAACCCTAATGCAGGAGAAGCCAAGGAAAGCCACAACCTAAGAGAGAGGGATGATGGAGCACAGTTGTGTCGCCGCGCAAGAAGTTGAAACGCGACTAGTAAGGCTGAAATTTCCTCCCTTTCTCTGTAAAACACTCTCCTCTCCATGATTTAATCTAATTTTTATAATAAGACCACTAGGTTCGGCTTGGCTGAGAGAAAAGAGCATTGGATAAGGAGAAACAGACGACGGAGCTTGGTGGCGTCGCCGTGTCGGAACCTTAACCTGACCCCGGTGAGTTCCTCTGCCCTTTTTCACCACTTTTTACCTATTTTCATGCCATTTTGATGTGTGTTTCCAATTGTACCAAAAAACCCAAGAGATCTGAGAGTTAGGAACTGCCACAAACTGTAGTTGAAAAAGATAGTGTTCTAATGTCCAACACAGGATAAAAATCTTTCAACCTTTTTCTATTACTATTAAATTAAAGTTTAATCAATAATAAATAGAAAATTCTAAACAGTTTTGTGATTCCTTGATGATTAAATACATGTTGCCGATGGAGCCAATAATCGATTTGTTTATATTCGTCACTAGTTTATTCGTGTTGTTTATTCGTTATTTTATTTCTATTTTTATTTATTTTATTACTTTTATTTTCTTTTATTTACTTTATTTTATTATTTTATTTTGTTTTGCTTTATTTTATTCTAGTATATTTCTTTCCAGTTGGCCCAATCCGTTTCTATTTTTCTTTTATTATGTCAATTTAAAACCAATATACTAATCACGCATTTGAATCGTGGAAGTGTACTTTATTGCACTTCATTTTCACATTCTGCATTCTTTAGTTCCACCTTGACTTATCATTTCATTTTATTATTCATGTTATCGCAACCAATGGTGTTGTAATTCTATTATGGTATTTTATTTCATTTTTTATTTATGGTTTTATCCCTTAACAAATTTTGAAGTACAAATTTCGCTTTATTTTATTTTGAAGTATGGGTCTCACGTGTTGCTGGGGTTTAGATAATAATGAAAAATATGCATGCATAAACCAATGTTGTTGAATGAAAGGGCTTACTAGGTATCATGAAAAAGAGTGTACGGACTTAGTACATAGGGTGAACCCTACCATGGACATTACCCTCAGTCGTACGAAGCTGGATAATCTCATACCAAATGGGGTTGAGAGTTTATTAATTTCGCACATGCCGAACTAGGATATTAAAATAGTTTTTAGTTGTGGCGCCCATTACTGGACGGGGTATGGGGACAGTCAATTGATTTATAAGTGTATGTATCCACTCATAGTGGGGATCTCTATGGGCCCCCAACGATACCAGTAGAGAAAAATAAAATGGTATGATAACTAACCCGATTTTAGGCAAAATAGTGAAGAACCTAACTTTACATGTCTATTGGAATGTATGCTATCTGTGATTAAATCGCCATTATGATCTTATCTTCATGTATGGCATTTGAGAAACTACTAGTTAGGGAAGAAAATGTTAATGTTTTAAGTACAATGTATAAGGAATGCATTAGCATTCAGGTTTTATTGAAAGCATGCTCCATTGGTCGTTTTATGCTTTCTACAATTGTTTGATTTCTGTGTCAGTAGTAAAGTGTTGATATTCTTATTGAATTAGTATAGCTCACCCCTTTCTTATTAATCATTTCATATCAGGACGACTAAAACGCAGATCCCGAACAGCAAGAGACTAGCTAGGACATTATCTTTTTCCGTTTCGCCAAATTCGAATTGAAGTTAATAGTTACTTTGTAGTGGTTTTGTCCATTTAAGTTCTGAACATTCCCTTAGCCCCTATTTGGGTATTTAAGTAAACGTGCAAGAAATATAACCTTTAAACCTTTAATTTTCTTACTCAATAAAAATTTCAGTATTATTTATATTATAATTATGATCAGGCTAAATGCACGAAATTCTTGTTAGGAGTTTGGGCTTTTATAGTCTATTTGGTCTGATTCAATCTTTTTTCATATTAATAAACACTCATGAAATATCATACATAACTTACTGTTTGAATGTTAATGTTCAATTAATTTTTTTATGAATTTATATAATTTAACTAGCTCTATATAATAAAATTAAATTATTTTTCAATATATAACTTTTTAAATATTTTGATAAAACAATATATGAAGGACATATCAATATATAACTTTATAGATATATATATATATATACCTTGCTAAAAGCTCGATACTTTATAATTAAAATTATTGTTAATAGTCCAAAAAAATGGACGTATATATGAAAAATTATAAACTATAATTATGTATTATAACTCATTTGTCAAGAGAGATTGGAGCATGTGTTTCCTTCTCATAATTCAATATGCAATAGTTCTATACTTCCTTGCTTTTTTGTGAGCTACAAGTTCATATGTCTGTAATTGTTTCATTGACAAAACGACATCCACCATAAGATGGTGACAATCTATTCCAGAATCTATCAAACAGCAATTTTGACTCACGCTAACTTTATTTTTCTGAGAAAAAAATATTCTAACACTTCAATGTTGTATCTCCCATTAACTTTATGGACACAAGTTTGATAGAATTCCTCATCTATAATAACCCAAAATTTTATAAATAATATAGTTGTTACTTTTTTTTTTCATATATATCGAAGTAAGTTATAACATTTATATTTTTCTACAAGGATTGTCATTCTCATAACTAATTCCAACATGCTTCAACTAATACATATTGCAAGGTATTTAAAACATTGTCCTACTATTATTGAAAACTAAGAAGATCAAATGACGCTTTAAAAATTTGAAAGATCACATTCATAAAGAAAAGACAAGTATCTCTCTATCCTTTATTCCCTTTAAGCAAGATCTCCTTGTTCTGATGGTTCTTCGACTTGGTCCCGCACTCTTTGTTCTTAAATTTATAAAAAATGGGTGAGCTACCACTTGCTCAGTAGGAATAGTTTAAGACTTCAATCCAGAGATCGGAGATAATATACTGATATGAACCATTATCTTTACCTCTAGCTTACCACACCCTTCACAACTATCTAATTTTCACATTCTAGTACAATATCTTTGATCTTACTAATCATATATTTTTCACTTACATATACATCATTTCATTCAAAAGATATCAATAATTTCTCAATCTCAATTGTATAATGGTATAATCACCTTGATTGCACATATCCACATATAAAGTATCTTTCCTTTCCATATTTTTCAAACCATCCATAAAGTATCCAATATTACGTAACTACATTCTCATAATTACTTTTGATTTATTCACAATCTCACAAACGTAATCTCGCAGTCATGTTAATTACATATATTCACACATAAATATCATTCATTAACACATATGTTACATATATCCACACATAAAATATCCTTTCCTAAGCACATATTCACACACATAACATCTTTCCTTAAGCATATAGAATATCCTATCTCAGGTACATAGTCACATAACAGCATAATTTCATTATTCACCAACACAACCAATCACATATGCACATAGACCCATCATCATATCACATAATATCTTCCGATCATAATCACGGAAGGAGACAATTTGCACTATCAACATGGACCAAATCATAGCTTCCACAAGTCATAGTTATGATTTCACATCGTCTTCGAGGAAGATAATTATAGTTAAAGTCATAGTTACAATTCACATTGTCCCCCAATGGCACAATCATAGTTACAGTCATAGTTACGAGCAATAAGCGGTCCATGAGATAACGTTCATGATCATTCCATTCTGATATGGAACTGCACATTTACTCACATCACTCGATAAGAAATCCTTACTGCTTACCATGTGTATTCACTATGATGGTTTATTATAAATTATAATTTTAAACTCCTTACTTAACTAATTTCGTTTTATTCTCGTTAGAAAGCTATTTCTTTATTGTCAAATGTTGAATTTAGTCATTCCAAATCATCAAACTCATTCCCTCTCAAGATAATTTAAGTTATTCAAGGGTATCTAAAAAAGTTGATCACGTAATTACACTTAATTATTTACTTCGTGAAATTATTTACTCACTCCCTAAGTTATACTCGTCCAACACTTCGATATTCCCTCATGATAATATTCACTATTAATTTTAATTAATTGTATCTATTGTATGACGAGGTAACTACGTTATTAATGCTTCTCATTCAGTAATTCTTAATGAACTTTCCTTATGTTAGAGAATTATTATTATTATATATTTAATGCCATAGCTTTTATTGCAATCAATACTACCATACAAATAATACTTATCATTTCAGAAATTTAATAAAAGCTTTATTAAATTAACTTAACTAATTCTCAAGACTTTTAGTCCTTGAAATTTATTTTTATTTACACAACCCATTACTGTTTATTCACAATACGAGTAGATGATATGTTTGGATGTTTCTTTGGGCACAAATAACCATTAGCTTCAACCTGCTTTATATGTTTTTTTTTCTAGGCTAGAAGTCCAATAAAATATTCCTCCCTAACCCATCTTAATCATCAGAACTAAGTACCCTTTCCAGTAAACCAGAAGCCCACTAAGGCTTAGCCCATTTGGTAGTACTTTTAATTTTTCTAATTTACTTATGTTTTAATTTATTTTTAAATCAGTGTAACACCTCATTTCATTCTTATTTCCTTTCTTTTCTTTTAGTTGGCCCAACTCTTCCTTCCCAGCCCATTTAAGGTATGCCCAATCAGTATTTAAGTCTCTATTACAGCTACCCCCTTTTTAAAAAAAAAATCAAGCCTAGAGGCTTACTGGACTTGGTTTGACCCAATTTGCTGCGGCTTTCTAATTTGGGCCTAATGGGTTGTAAACCCAACCTGTTACCCGCCCCAAAAAAAGGAAGGCTCATCTTCTTCCTCCCGACGCCTGGGAGATCCAGGAAACCTCAATCACTCCTTGTTTCACCATATTTCAAACTTATCACTCTACACCATCATATACATAATGATTTCCAAATTTTTCAATATCTTCATTTTCAAATATTCTTAAAATAACTAACCTCCACACAATACCATAATATTCATTCAATGAAAAAAATCAAATCACTACATTATTTCAAAAATGGGGATTTAGAGTAATAAACTACTCTTACTTTTCCCTAGATTTTGGGATGAATGATGGTCGCAGTGCGGTGAATCTTTCTTTTATTAGTTATCTGCAAAAAATGAGTTGACAAACCTTATGTTACCTCGGCATTTCGTGTAGGATACCAAACTACTTTCGGGTTTAAGATTAAAATGAATAGAGGTCATCTAAGGTGAAGAATTTGCCTTTGGATTGACGATGGTACGCCACCAAAAGTGAGCTCGTGCGGCTACTCCCCCTCTCCTTCCTTCCTTAGCCGACGGCTCCTAAGTCTCTTAGGGCTCTTGTTGCTAAAATTTTAAAAAATCCTTCTACATTTATAGCATTTCTAATTAAATCTGAACCGTCGAAATTTGAGAAATAGATCATAACTGTTAATTATACAACTTTAAATTTCTCAGTAACTTTTCAATTAAATCCCTGTGGTCTAATTTTTTTCTCAATTTATTAAAATTTTTCAATATTTTAAATTTATTTAATAGATTTTTCCAATTCACTTCATCTATCATAAAACATCCATATACATTTTTTTTTTGGGTCATTACATCATCGATTATATGATGTCCATACTTGGGTGACGGACTTATATCTTGCAAAAAGGTCAGCATAAAAAGT
>NW_019014636.1:148884-163448 GCF_000150535.2 Carica papaya
TTTGAATGCATGTATTGGTTGTTTTATGTATTTACGGTTAAATTTGAAAAAATGTAGATTAAAGAAAAATGAAAAATTGCGTGATTAAGTGAATGGATGAAACAACAGCCTTATTGGATATCTTGGGAGCTGCTGGACGGACCGGGTACATAGGGAACCCTACCGTGAATGTTGCCTCATACTAGATGGGGTATCGAGGTTTTGTAATTTGGTGCTCATACCAGATGGGGTATGGGGACGACCCGTTAATTTGAAATATTAAAGGAATGGGTTCATGCATTGGGGGGAAACTCCCTATGAACCCCAATGGATACCAGTAGGCTGATAAAAGGATAAAATTATTGTTCAAATCGATTACATATGAAATCATGATCTGTGTTATGTTATTGTCTCTATAAGTTTTTTGTAAATTTTACTACGGTAAATAGATGATAAAAGATTTTGTTTATGATAAATGAATTTGTTTAATTAAGAGCTCCATTAGTTGTTTTTGATTTTTCTACCAGCCTTTATTTCTGTGTCGGTGAGTAGTGTGATCTTCTTACTAGGCTAGTATAGCTTATTCCTTATTTAACCATTTCAAATCAAGATGACTAAGATCTAGAGCCCGATCCACAAGAGGGTTGCGAGCAGGATACGAGTTTTATTTATTTTCCGTTTATTTCCTTAATTTTTTTATTTCTTTTAAAAAGAGTAATTCCCGTAGCACTATTTGGTACTTTAAATTATTGTGTAAGGAATGTAAACCCTAACTAATCATTTCGCTTCTGCATTTAATTTATAATTTATTTTTTTTGAAATTCTGGGGTCGTTACAGTTGGTATCAAAGCCACGTTCTTCAAACCCATTCCTTACACAAAATCCTTAGGAAACACCAAAAACAATGAATTATCACTCAACAATTCTTTGTGAAATGCAGGTATAGATAGATGAGAGAGGAAGACCCCTACTAAACCGAGCAGCCCAGGAGGGTTCGCTTAGAGAGGATGTCAATCAGTTATTTGAGATGTTGGAGAGACTCATTACTGCCCAATAGGCTTGAGAGGAAAGGAGGGAGCTACCGGATCCTCCCCTACTGCCACAGGTTAAGCCACCCCTACAGCAAGAGGGTCCTGAGCCCACCCGGTATAATGCTACTCCTCCACAGTGCCACCCGGTATGACGTTGCTCCTCCACAGTACCACCCGATACCACCACAGTATGATCTGGTGCCTCAACCACAGTACTACCCGACACCACCACCGTATGGTCCGGTGCCCTAATTGCATCACTCGGCACCACCACAGTACAATCCAGTGCCTCCATCGTATCATTCAGTACCACCATAGGGCCACCCAATCCATCCTCAGCGCAGTCCAGCCCCTCTTCCACGGGACCCAGCTCTTCCCATAATGGACCCAGGCTATATAGAGAGATATATAAAAGACTAAATCCATATACTTTTGTAGGGGGATCCTCATTTGAAGAGGTCGAGTACTGGTTAGCTGAGACAGAGAAGGCCTTTAAGATGTTTTAGGTGACTTCTGAATAGAAAGTCATCCTTGCTACCTATATGCTGGTAGGAAAAACGGGCCACTGGTGGTAACTCAAGCAGGCCACACTGCCCTTTCCAATCACTTGGGAACAGTTCCTGACGGCCTTTCATGCAGAGTACCTTCTAGAGCATCTTTGACATCTGAAGGAAATAGAGTTTACATACTTGGTCCAGGGGGACATGACTGTATCAGAATATGCTCTCAAGTTCCTAGAGTTGGGTTGGTATTCTTTAGAGACCATGACATATGAAGGCAGGAAGGCTAGAAGATTCGAGTGGGGTCTCCGTCTTGAGATCAGATAGTAGTTGTTTGTGCTTGAGTTCAACACTTACTCGGCTGTCGTGGCCAAGACACAGTTGGTGGAGAGGAACCTTCGCACATTTCCTCCAGCAGTAAGGAACCTTAGGCTCTCGGCTCCACACCACAGACCAGTACCTACTGCACTTGTTCAACAGAACAGGAGACCCAGGCTGATAACTCATGGTCCTCCTTAGGTTTCAGTAGTAGGGCGCGGTAAGACCTGTCAGCACTGTGGTAAGGATCATGGGGATCAACCCTGCAGTTGCCTCAAAAATACCAGCCGCATATGCAGTAGTGCGCAACATTATGCAAGGAAGTGCCCGAGGAACCAGAACTAAGTCATACCTCCTATCTAGGGTAGGGCTTACAACCTTATTCAATAGGATGCCGAAGCTGATTCGGACGTGGTACAGGGTACGTACACTATCTGTAACCATCCTGCTCATATTTTGATTGATACTGTTGCATCGCATTTATTTGTTTCACTTGTTTTTGCATCAAAATTAAGTGTATTATCTGAAAAACTTGATTCTGTGTTGTTTGTGTCTACTTATGGGAGTAGGACACTACTAGAAAAAGTTGTATACAGAGCCTGTGTCATAGATATAACAGATAAAAAATTGAGTGTGGACCTAATAGAGATTGACACAAGGGACTTTGATGTAATATTAGAAATGAACTGGTTAGTGGCATATCACGCCACCATAGATTATTTTAGCAAGAAGGTTGTATTCAACCCTCCTAATAAGGAGTCATTTACAAATTAATAAAATTCTTTAACATTTGTTTTCCTCATGAAAAATTCTCTTATTATCAAGTACTTTAACCCAACTATTTTCTCTAACTAGGCAAATCTAAGAAATAAATTTGTATTCAATAGATTCCAATTGTCCAAGACTTTTAAGATGTTTTTCCGGATGAACTATTTGGACTGCCAGTGGACAGAGAAGTCGAATTCACCATAGACCTTTAGCCAGGCTCCCAGCCTATTTCGGTTGCTCCTTACTGCATGAGTCGTGTTGAGATGGAGGAACTGAGAAAACAGATCACTGAATTGTAGGACAGTAGATTCATCTGAAATAGTATGTCTCCTTGGGATGCTAGAGTCATAGTTGCAAGAAAGGGAGATGGGACGTTGAGGTTATGTAACGACTACAGAGGCCTGAACATGGTCATGATTAAGAATAAGTACCCCTTCCCCAGGATCGATGACATTTTTGATTAGTTGCAGAGTGTCCATGTCTTCTCCAAGA
Source organism: Carica papaya (assembly GCF_000150535.2). The sequence continues at coordinate 151,973 of NW_019014636.1, forward strand.
TAGACCTGCATTCAGGTCACCATCAGATAAGGATCAGGGTAGAAGACGTTCCCAAAACAGCCTTTGGAACCAAGTACGGACATTATGAGTTCCTGGTCATGCCATTTGGACTAACCAACACTCCAGCCATCTTCATGAACTTGATAAACAGAGTTTTCAGACAATTCTTAGATCAGTTCGTCATTGTATTCATCGATGATATCTTAGATTATTCAAAAAGTAGAGAGGAACACACTTACCATATGACTAAGGTTTTGCAGGTTCTTAGAGAGAAAAAGTTGTATGCAAAATTGAGCATGTGTGGATTCTGGATTGAGTAGACTACCTTCATAGGGCAAATCATATCAAAAGATGGAGTGTCGGTGAACCCCAAAAAATTTGAAGCAGTGCTCGGCTGGGAAAGATTGACATCGGTTAAGGAGATTCGTAGCTTTCTGGGGATGTCAGTTTATTACTGCAGGTTTGTTGAAGGGTTTTCTAGCCTAACTGCTCATCTGACTTGACTCACAAAGAAGAATGTCAAATTTGAATGGAACGAGGACTGTGAAAGAAGTTTTTCAGAATTAAAGAGATGGTTGACTACCGCACCTATGTTAGCCTTGCCGAGCGGATCAGGTGGATATACAGTGTATAATGATGCCTCCTACCTAGGGTTAGATTGTGTTTTAATGCAGTATGGGAAGATCATAGCTTACGAGTCCAGGCAGTTGAAGATTCATGAGAAAAACTACCCCACCCATGACTTAGAACTGGCTGCAATCATCCACGCCTTGAAGATTTAGCGCCATTACTTGTATGGGGAGACCTTTCAGATCTATACTGATAATAAGAGCTTGAAACACATATTCAATCAAAAGGATCTCAACATGCATCAGAGAAGGTAGATAGAAATCCTCGAGGACTATAATTGCGACATCTTGTATCATCTGGGTAAGGCAACGTGGTAGTCGACACATTGAACAGGAAAAGTGCAAGTACATTAGCTCATTTGATAGTTTTAGAATGCAGGCAGATAGGGGCCGCACAACAGGTATGACTTTAAGACATGAAGAGAGTCATATGTTTGGACCACCTGACTGTTCAACCTGAGTTAATCCAGAGAATAAAGGAAGCTGAGTCCACCGATTCCACCCTAGCAGCCCTCAAGAAAGATGCAGAACAGGGAGTTGATTCATAATTTCAAGTCTCTACCGATGGGTTACTCAGATTTCAGGACATGGGGTGTGTTCTAGGTGACAGTGAGTTGAAAAGGGACATCATGACAGAGGCCCACATCTCAAAGTTTGTCATGCATCCCAAAAGTACTAAGATGTATCAAAGTATGCGACTCCAATTTTGGTAGAACGGAATGCAAAGAGATATAGCTTGTAACGTCCCCGAAAATAAAAAGGGAATGTATAAATTTATTCTAAGTGCGGAAGCGAAATAAAATAGATTATGATTAACATCCCTTACACAATAACCAAAACTAATTAAACGTATGAAAGAATAAACTAACTAAAGGAAATACTATGAATGAATACTATAAGGAAAACTAATAAATTCTTATGCTTCTACTCGCCGTCTTCCTGTAGAACGGGCTCGGGAATCAAGTCCTCCTGATATGAAATGATTAAGTAAGGAATGAGCTACACTAGTCCAGTAAAGACATCACACTATCTCACTGTCACAGAAGTAAAAGTTGGTAGAAAAAAAAAGAACCAATGGAGCATAATTTATAACAAACTCATTTATCAGTAATAAAAACCTTTACTGTCCACTTACCTCAGTGAGATTCATGAACACAACTTATGAGAAACAATAACATCATAAACATCATAACATCATGCACACTCTGTAACATAACACACATCATGCTTTTTTATTTCAATCATCAGAAAACAAATTTCCTCTTTTATCAGCCTACTAGTATCCATGGGGATCTATAGTGTGTCCCTGCTACACGTGAACCATTCACATTAATAACTTAATTCCAGGGCCGTCCCCATACCCTGTCCGGTATGAGCACCAAAACCATAAACCTCAATACCCCGTCTGGTATAAGAGTGAAACGGGCCATCCCCATACCCCGTCCGGTATGGGCGTCAAAACACATAAACTCTCCATACCCCGTTCGATATGAGAGACCATGTTCCCGGTAGGGTTCCCTATGGACCCGGTCTGTCCACTATCTCCTAAGATATCTAGTCAGGCTGTCGACATTATCCATTTATCAATTCACATACCTTTTTCTATTTTTTCTTAATCTCAATTATTCAATCAAACATAAACACGTAAACCAGTAATGGACACCAAATAAGGCAACACAACATCGGGTTCACACTAATCAAACCATAATAAATTAAATAGTGAATCATGCATACGAAGCCATAAAATAAACAAATCAGATACTACACTGCATTTAGACTATAAAATAAATCAAATAAGAACTGACCGACAAATACATCAGGTTCGGGCCCCATTAGCAATCTTAATTAATTATATATATATCTATTAATTCATAAAATACTGTTTTATCATTTATTAAGCTTTAATACCGTGATAGGAAATAAGGTGAGGGATGTTTACTTGTTTCGGAGTTTGAAATTGGATTCTCACTACGCCTACGGGCAATCTCTAGATTCCCTGAAGTTTTTTCCGGAAACTGAAACACACTTCTAGTTCCTGCATATGTCCCCAAAAAACCCCAAATCAGACCTAGGGCCCTTTCGGCCAATTTCTGAATTTCGCTACGGCCGAGGAGCCAAGGGGAGAAATTTTACCCCATTTAGCGGCTGAAAAATCGTCCGGCGCGGCAGGGGGTGGCGGCGACCGATTCCTCCGGTGGCTTGGTCGTCTTCTCCAGTGAGGGTTCTGGCGGCTAGGGTTTGGGGTTGGGTGTGGATGCGATTATTTATAACCTTCCCCTTTTAATATGAACCGTCCATTATGATTTAATCTGGGTCGTTCGATCACGATTAAATTGGAAATAAATCTGGACCGTCCATCGCGATGCAATCTGCGCCGTCCGTGCGTGATCAAATCTGGGCCGTCCGTGCGTGCGGGAACGGATCTGGGCTGTCCGATCGCACGCACGCAAATCGCCCACATGTCTCTATCCCGCGTGGCTTCCCGCGTTAGCGTCCCTGCCACGCGGCGTGTCCTGTTTGGCCGGAGCTGCTGACGTGGCTCTATTTTTTTAAATTACGTTTTGATCCCCCGGTTTTCGATTTTCTTTTCAAAAACACCTACAGAATCCAAATTGTCACCCCTTTTTTTCAAAATCAATTTCAATTAAATCCCAAAAATAATTTTATCCCATTTTATTATTATTATTATTATTATTATTATTATTTCTATTAAATTAAATTAAAACTTTATAGATTAATTATTAAAATAAAACAAAATTAGACAAAATTCCAATAAAATAAAAATAAAATAAAAGAAAAGTTTTGGGTGTTACAACTTTCCCCCCTCTTGGTCGAACAAATGGGGATACTGGGCTCTAAAGTCTGATTCTAACTCCCAAGTAGCCTCCATTGGTGAGTGGTTCTGCCACACTAACTTTACAAATGATATTTTCTGGTTGCGGAGTATTCTGCTCTTTCGGTCCGTGATACCGACTGGTACTTCCTTATAAGATAAGTCCTCTTGGAGTGAAAGCGGTTCATGAGCCAAGACATGAGAGGGGTCCGGGTTGTACTTACGTAGCATGGATGCGTAGAACACATTGTGGACCTTGGAGAGCTTTGGAGGCAGTGCTAGTCTGTAGGTGGCAGTACCAATCCTGTCTAAGACTTCATATGGTCCAATAAATCGGGGGTTCAGTTTTCCCCTCATGCCGAACCTGCTAATTCCTTTGAAATGAGTGACCTTAAGAAATACCCAGTCGCCTTGTTCAATTGCTAATTCTCTCCTCCGAGTGTCCGCATAAGTCTTCTGCCTGCTTTGAGCCGTCTGAATGTTCTTTCTGATTTTAACTATTTTAGACGTGGTCTCCTCCACCAACTCCGGGCTGAATAATTTTCTGTTGCCCACTTCTTCCCAACAAATCAGTGATCTGCATGGGAACCCATATAACGCCTCATACAGAGCCATGCCAATGCTTGCTTGGTAGCTATTGTTGTAGGCAAATTCTATCAGGGGTAGATGGTCGTCCCAATGTCCCCCAGAGTCAAGGACGCAAGCTCGAAGCATATCCTCAAGTGTACGGATTGTCCTTTCTGACTGTCCATCAGTTTGAGGATGGAAAGCAGTACTGAGAGATAACTTTGTTCCCATGGCTGCTGAAAGCTACTCCAAAACCGAGAAGTGAACCAGGGGTCCCTGCCGGATATCACTGTCACTAGAACTCCATGCAATCTGACTATTTTCCGGATATACATTCTTGCCAACTTGTCCAAGGGATCGGTCATTTTGATGGCTAGGAAGTGGGAAGACTTGGTAAGCCGGTCAAAAATTACCCAGATGGCGTCATGTCCTAAATGTGTTTTGGGTAATCCTGTTACGAAGTCTATGGCGATATGTTTCCACTTCCACTCCGGGATCAGTAAGGGCTGAAGTAACCCTCCTGGGCGTTGATGCTCTGCCTTGACCTGCTGACATACCAAGCATTTAGATACAAAGTCAGCTATGTCCCTCTTCATCCCATTCCACCAAAACTGAGGTCGCATGCTTTGGTATATTTTGGTGCTTCCAGGATGCATGGTAAACTTAGAGTTATGGGACTCTGTCATGATATCTCTCTTTAACTCACTATTATCGGGGACATACACCCTGTCCTAAAACTGGAGTAACCCATCGGTAGAGACTCGAAATTCTGAGCTCGCTTCCTGTTTTGCATCATTCTTACGGGCTACTAGGGCGGGGTCGACTGACTGGGCTTCCCTTATTCTCTGTATTAACTCAAGTTGGACGGTCAGATGGCCTAAACATACGACTCTCTTCAGGTCCTGAAGCCGAACCTGTTGTGTGGCCCCAATTTGCCTGCGTTCTGAAACCATTAAATGGGCTAAGATACCTGTACTTTTCCTGCTTAGGACATCTGCCACCACGTTGCCCTTACCCGGATGATACAAGATATCACAATCATAGTATTTAAGGAGTTCCATCCACATTCTCTGACGCATCTTGAGATCCTTTTAAGTGAATATGTGCTTCAGACTCTTATGATAGGTATAGATCTGGAAGGTCTCTCCGTATAAATAATGGCGCTAGGTTTTCAAGGCGTGTATGATTGCGGCAAGTTCCAAGTCATGGGTGGGGTAATTCTTCTCATGATTCTTTAACTGTCTGGACCCATAGGCTATGACCTTCTCATGCTGCATCAGGATACAACCCAGGCCTAGATAGGAGGCATCACTATAAATCGTATATCCCCTCGATCCACTCGGTAAGGCTAGTACGGGTGCAGTGGTCAGCCGCTCCTTTAATTTTGAAAAATTTCTCTCACAGTCCTCATTCCACTCAAACTTGGCATTCTTTTTTGTGAGTCGGGTTAGGGGAGCCGCTAGACTAGAGAATTCCTCGACGAACCTGCGGTAATAACCTGCCATTCCCAAGAAGCTACGGATCTTCTTAACTGATGTCAACTTCTCCCAGCCAAGTACCGCTTCAACCTTTTTGGGATTTACTGATAATCCTTCTTTCGATATGATGTGTCCTAGGAAGGTGGTCTGCTCAAGCCAGAATCCACACTTACTCAAATTTGCATATAACTTTTTTTTTTCTGAGGATCTGCAAAACTTGGGTTAGATGATGAGCATGCTCTTCTCTGCTTTTTGAGTAGACCAAGATGTCATCGGTGAACACAATAACAAATTGATCCAAGAATTCTCTGAAGACCCTGTTCATCAGATCCATAAAGATGACCGGGGCGTTGGTTAGCCCAAATGGCATGACAAGGAACTCATAGTGTCCGTACTTGGTTCGAAAGGCCGTTTTTGGGGATTTCTTCTGTTCTTATTTTCACCTGATGGTAACCTGATCGCAAGTCTATTTTGAAGAAGACCTGCGTACCCTGTAGCTGATTGAAGAGGTCATCAATTCTGGGGAGGGGAAATTTGTTCTTGATTGTGACATTGTTCAATCCTCTATAATCAATACACAGTCTCAACGTTCCATCTCCCTTTCTGGCAAACGTGACTCTGGCACCCCAAGGAGACACACTGTGTCTAATAAAACAACTATCTTGCAATTCAGTGATCTGTTTCCTCAGCTCTTCCATCTCAACGTGGCTCATGCGGTAAGGAGCAACCGAAATGGGCTGGGTGCCTGGTTGTAGGTCTATAATGAACTCAACTTTCCTATCCACTGGCAGTCCGGGCAGTTTGTCCGGAAACATATCTGGAAAGTCTTGGACGACTGGAATCTCTTGGATACAAATTTCCTTCTTGTGCTTGCCTAGTTAGAGAAAATAGTAAGGTTAAAGTACTTGAAAATTAAGAAAACTTGCCATCAAGGAATAAGTATCAAATGATTTTAGTAATTTGTAAATGGCTCCTCATTAGGAGGATTAAATACAACCTTCTTGTTAAAGCAATCTATGGTGGCGTGATATGCCGCTAGCCAATCCATCCCTCAAATTACATCAAAATCCCCCGTGTCTAACCCTATTAGGTCTACACTCAGTTTCCTATTTGCTATCTCCATGGTTCAAGCCCTGTAGACAACTTCCCCGAATAGTGTTTCACCCCCAACAGTAGACACAAACGACATTTAATCAAGTTTATCAGGTGATACATTAAGTTTGGATGCAAAAACATGTGAAACAAATGAATACGATGCACCAGTGTCAAATAAAACATGAGTAATATGGTCACAGATAGTGTACATACGATGTACCAAGTTCGGGTCGGCATCGGCATCCTGTTGTGTGAGGTTGTAAACTCTGCCCTGAAAAGGAGGTCTTTCTTGGTTCTGGTTCCTCGGGCACTCTCTCGCATAGTGCTGGGCACTACCACATATGCGACAGGTGTTGTTGAGGCGATAGCATGGTCGGTCCCCGTGATCCCTGCCGCAGTGCTGACAGATCTTGCCACGTGCTGCCCCTGGAGCTTGAGGGGGAGCCTGGATCGCCGGTCTGGGCCTCTTATTTTGTTGGACAGGCGCAGTAGGTACTGGTCTGCAGGGTGGAGCCGATGGCCTGTGACTCCCTGTTGACTGGGAAAGGGTGTTGAAACTCATCTCCACGATTTGTGCCTTTGCCAGAACGACTAAATATGTCTTGAGCTCTAGTACCAATAAGTGCCGCTTGATCTCTAGGCGGAGGCCCCACTAGAACCTCCTGGCCTTTCTGCCCTCATCCATCAATTTCTCAGGGGAGTATCGACCCAGCTCTAGGAACTTACGAGCATATTCCGACACCGTCATGTTTCCCTGGACCAGCTGAACAAACTCCATCTCCTTTAAATGTCGGATGTGCTCGGGGAGGTACTCCGCATGAAAGGTTGCTAAGAACTGCTCCCAAGTGACTGGCGTAGACAGGGTGGTCTGCTTGAGCTCCCACTAACGATCTGCTTCCCCCATTAGCATGTAAGAAGCAAGAGTAACCCTATGCTCAAGAACCACTCCTAAGGTCTTGAAAGCCTTCTCTGTCTCCACCAACTAGTACTGGGCATCTTCGAAAGAGGACTCCCCTGCAAAAGTCAAAGGGTTTAATCTCATGTACCTCTCTACGTAGCACGGGTCAATCAGGAAGGGAGGTGGGTCCCGTGGAAGAGGGACTAGGCCGGGGTGAGGATAGACTGGGGGGCCCTGTGGTGGCACTTACTGATATAGTGGGGGCACCGGATTATACTGTGGCAGTGCCGGGCAATACTGTGGCTGAGGCACCGGATTATACTGCTGTGGTGGTGCTGGGTGTTATTGTGGAGGAGCAAGCTCTTGCGGGGGTGGCTCGGGATTCGCTTGCTGCAGCGGTGGCTCAAATTGTGGTAGTGGAGGAGGGTCGGGTAATTCCCTTCTCTCCTCTTGACCTTGCTAAGCAGAAATGATCCTTTCGAGTATCTCAAATATTCTGTCAACATCTTCCCGAAGTGAATCATCCCGGGCTGCTCGGTTTTGTGGGGGTCTCCCTCTCCTCATCTCTCTGCACCTACATTTCACAAGGAAGGGTTGAGTAACAATTAATCGGTTGGTATTTCTCTAAATATTATTGTGTAAGGGACGAGTCCGAGGAATGCAGCTCTGATACCAACTGTAACGTCCCCGAAAATAAAAAGGGAATGTATAAATTTATTCTAAGTGCGGAAGCGAAATAAAATAGATTATGATTAACATCCCTTACACAATACCAAAACCAATTAAACGTATGAAAGAATAAACTAACTAAATGAAATACTATGAATGAATACTATAAAGAAAACTAATAAATTCTTAGGCTTCTACTCGCCGTCTTCCTGCAGAACGGGCTCGGGAACCAGGTCCTCCTGATCTGAAATGATTAAGTAAGAAATGAGGTACACTAGCCCAGTAAAGACATCACACTATCTCACTGTCACAGAAGTAAAGGTTGGTAGAAAAAAAAAAGAACCAATGGAGCATAATTTATAACAAACTCATTTATCAATAATAAAAACTTTTACTGTCCACTTACCTCAGTGAGATTCATGAACACAACTTATGAGAAACAATAACATCATAAACATCATAACATCATGCACACTCTGTAACATAACACATATAATGCTTTTTTATTTCAATCATCAGACAACAAATTTCCTCTTTTATCAGCCTACTAGTATCTATGGGGATCCATAGGGGGTCCCCGCTACACGTGAACCATTCACATTAATAACTTAATTCCAGGGCCATCCCCATACTCCGTTCGGTATGGGTGCCAAAACACATAAACTCCCCATAAACTCGGGTTGGCCGTTTTCGGCCGGATTCGGCCAAATTTGCATTTGTTCCTGTGATAAAACACCCCTTGGGCCCTCGGTGGGCCAAAAAATTTGAGAAAATTAAGACTTACCGGCGGTGAAGTTCTCAGGTGTGGCGGCTCCTCTGGCACGAGTTGCGATTTGGTGTTTTGCTCCAGTCAACCTGTAGAGAAAAGGACGGTGGTCACAGTGGTATAAAAATTACATCGAACAGGAACCAGGAAGGGCCTCATCGGAGGCAAAAATTGAGGAAACCCGCGGCGGCGGCGGCGTTGGACTTCGGTGGTTTTTTCCAGCCAATTGGCCGGTGGTTTGACTTCGATTTAGCCACAGGGAGGTTCAGCATCGAAAAACGAGCCAAAGGGAGAAATTTTAACTCGTTTGGCGACCGAAAAATCCTCCGGTGCGGCGGCGGGTGGCGGCGGGTGGTTCCTCCGGTGGCTGGGTCGTCTTCTCCGGAGAGGGTTCTGGCGGCTAGGGTTTGGGGTTGGGTGTGGATGCGATTATTTATAACTTTTCTTTTAATCTGAGTCGTCCATCATGATTTAATCTGGACCGTCTGATCACGATTAAATTGAAATAAATATGGACCGTCCATCGCGATGCGATTAGGGCCGTCCGCACACGTGAGATCTGGGCCGTCCATGCGCTCTTTTGATCTGGGTCGTCTGATCGCGTGCACACGGATCGCTCACGTGTCTTTGTCCCGCGTGGCTTCCCGCGTCAGCGTCCCTTCCACGTGGCGTGTCCTGGTTGGCCGGGGCTGCTGACTCGGCTGCTGACATGGCACTATTTTTTTAAATTGCATTTTGACCCCCCGATTTTCGATTTTCTTTTCAAAAACACCTCCAGAATTCAAATTTTTACCCATTTTTTCCAAAATCAATTTTAATTAAATCTCAAAAATAATTTTACCCCATATTATTATTATTATTATTTTTATTTCTGTTAAATTAAATTAAATTAAATTAAAACCTTATAGATTAATTATTAAAATAAAAAAAATTAGACAAAATTATAATAAAATTAAAATAAAATAAAAATAAAATAAAAGAAAATTTTGGGTGTTACATAGCTGACTTTGTTTCTAAGTATTCGATTTGTCAGCAGGTCAAGAGAAAGTATCAATGCCTAGGTGGGCTACTTCAGCCATTGCCAATATCTATAACTGTTTGATTGAGAGCGAGAGAGACAAATTTGAGGGACTAAATTTCTTTTAGGGGGGAGAGTTGTAATGCGCAAATTAATTTCTTATGTAATTTAAATTAATTTGTAAATATAATTTTTTAAATTTTTTAAATTTTAATTTAGTGTAAAAATGATGAAAATTTGAAGGAGGATGAAATTGAAAATTGGGGGGTCAAAATACAGTTTACAAAAGTTGTATCACGTAAGATGCCTGGTCATCAGCTCCGACAAACCAGAACGCACTGCGTGGCAACGAATGCTAATGCGGTGCCACGCGGGCAATCCGTGTGCCCGCGATCGGACGACCCAGATTTATTCCCGTGCGCACGGATGGCCTAAATGCATGTACTCCCAGACGTGATCGGACGAGTCAAATTTAAACGTGATCAACGGTGCAGATCTACTTTCTATTTAATTGCGATCGGACAGTTTAGATCAAACGTGATGGACGATCCATATTAAAAGGAGATGGATATAAATAACCCTATTCATGCCAAACCTTAACCCTAGCTGCCAGACACTCTCGCTGGAGAAGAAGACCCAGCCGCCTGGAAGGAGAGCTGCTACCACCCGCCGCAGCGCCGAAGCCACTTTCGACTGCCAAAAGAGGTAAAAACTTCTCCCTTTGCTCGAAATTCTTTAAAAAACCCCATGGACAAATTAGAGCTAAAAGACTGGCGGATTGGCCGAAAACTGTAGGCAAAACCCAGCGGTGCCACCGCAGGAAATTTTAAAAATGGCCTCTGATGAGGCCCTTTATGCGAAATTTTTCTACCGTTGTGATCACCGTTACCTTCTCTACAGGTTGACTGAAGCAAAACACCCAACCGTAAAAGTGAGTCGGCGGAGCCGCCGCACCGGAGAGCCCCACCGCAGGTGAATTTCAGTTTTTCATTTTTTTGGGCTAATCGAGCCCCCTTAATGCATTTTCTCGCAAGGATTAATGCAAAATCGGTCGAATTCGGTCGAAAACGGTCAAAAATAGCCAACTCGAGGCGGATCGCCGCCGCGAGTGGCAGCGCCGTCGCCGGAGCACGACGTAGCCACTGTGTCGGAAGTGGCCAAAAAGGGGTTCTGACACTATTTTTGGGATTTTTTTAGGTACTTATAGCACATTTTAATCCCCGAATAAAAGTTCAAAGAATCTGGGGACCGCCGGTAGGCGTCGTCAACAAGTTTCACTTTTCGGACATCGAATTGAGTAAAAATTTCTCACTCTATTCTCTGTTATGAAATTAAAGTCAAATTAAAAATAATACGGTGTTTTGTACAATTTAGAAAATATCCATAATTAATTACAGATTATTAATAGAGTTAAAATAGAAAATTATCTACTGTTGTTTCTGTTGATTATTTTTATAGTTTGAATGCATGATTGGTATCTGATTGGTCGATTTCATAGCTTTGAATGCATGTATTGGTTGTTT
>NW_019014636.1:226105-238443 GCF_000150535.2 Carica papaya
AAATTCCATCCCAATATTAAACGGCACATCAAGAAATAGAAGAATAGTGTTTGACTTGTGCTTGGAGTTATGGATCTGAATTGGGCTTTACGAGTTGATCAACTTGATCAGATTACTCCTAACAATACCCCTTAAGAAAAAAATGAGTTTAAAAGATGGAATTGGTCAAACCATATGAATATATTGGTTATGGAACAAGCCATTCTAGAGGTTTTTAAAGGCACTATGTCAGATGAGATTACAACAGCAAGAGATTTCCTTTATTTTCTAGAACAATGTTTTGCCAGAAGTGACAAGGTCAAGACATGTATACTTCTGTTGACTCTTATTTCTATGAGATATAAAGAAAATAGAAATATCAAAGAGCACATAATGGAGATATTACATGTGTATGCAAAGTTTAAGGCACTTAGAGTGGAATTGTCAGTAGAAGTACTTGTGTCCTTTTTTTTTTATTTCTCTTTTACTACAATTCAATCATTTCAAGGTGACATACAACTGTCAGAAGAAATCCTAAAATTTGAATGAGCTAATTTCACACTGTGTTCAAGAGGAGAAAAGGCTCAAGTCTAAGAGGACAAAGAGTGCTCATTTGATAGTGATCTCAAATGATAAGAACAAAAAAAAAGAAAACAAGTAAATATATTGCGGTTACAGTACAACAGAAGAAGCAACAGAAGATTCAAACCAAAAATGTTTGTTTCTTCTGTAAAGCTTTGAGACACCAGAAGAAGCAATGCCCTAACTATCATACGTAGTGCGTAAAGAAATGTATATTTCTTAATTTTATTTGTTCTAATGTTAATTTAACTTCTGTACCTACACATACCTGGTGAATAGATTTTGATGCCACAACTCATATCAATGTATCTATGTAGGGTTGCCTTCATTGACGTAAGCCACGTGATGGTGCTAGATTCATTTATGTGGACGATGGCTAACTAGTCAATGTGGAAGCTATTGGGAAATTAAAATTGTTATTTAGTACTGAATTTTATTTGAATTTAGAAGAGACTTTTGTTATACCTTCATTTAGACAGAATGTGATTTCTATTTCTGTATTAGACAAATTTGGTTATTCATGTTCATATGAAAATGAAAAATTTATCCTTTTTCTTAATTTAAATTTGGTTGTTTCTTGTTCTTTATCAGCGCATGATTATCTTTATTTGTTTGATACCATTACGTCTTATAATGAATTCTTGCATGCTGATACAAGAGGTGTAAAGAGAAAATTAACCAAGGAGAATTCCGCTTCATTATAGCACAAGAGATTCACTCACATCTTTCAAAGAATAATTGAAAGACTTGTGTCAGATGAAATTCTAGATCTCCTTGATTTTACAGATTTTGACATATGTGTCCATTATATCAAGGGAAAATAGACAAATATTAAGAGATTCGGTGCCAACAGGGTTGTAGATGTATTAGAATTCATTCATACAGATATTTGGGGATCTTGGATTGGTCAACAATATTTCATGACATTCATAAATGATTATGTGATGGTTTATAGTTCTCCAACTGAGAAACTACGCCGCCAAACACAACTGAACCAGAAAATACAACATAAAAATTTAAAAATAAAAGCACAACAAAGGTTTTTCATCCCTTATACAATATGTAACACAATTTACACCATGAAGTAACAAAATTTTGTAGCGTCCACAATTGGACTAAAACTCACTAGATGAAACTAAACATGAAATTTCTAATTTTGCTCTATAAACTATCTTCCTCGGTCTAATCTAAAAAAGATTAGAATTTGAATGGAATGAGCAAAACAACAAGCTTAGTAAGTATATCGAATAGATTACATTCTAGGCATATGACATACTAACATACAGTCTATCAGAAATGTGAAACTTTTCTTTTCCTTTATGTATGAAAACTATGAAATGCAGAGATATTCCATTTTTTATCTCATTTATCATTGTTCCCCTTAACTTTCTTCCACCTAGTCTTTTCCCCACATTATTCCCCTTTACTAGTTATCTCTCAAAATCCCTCTTTCTAATTATTTTCTCATTATCCCCCTAATTTATTTCTTTTTTTTATTTCCTAATTGTAACCACTTGTATCACACACTATTATCACATCACAACTAGTTATAAGACAATACTCATCCATCAGTTTTTCTCTAATCTATATATATCCCACAAATTCACATATCAGAATTTTTCATAAGTTTTCGGTCAAATCGAGACATCCATAACCTCTCAACAAGAATTCTCGATTATTGATTTGCCCCAACACAATCATTGCATTAAAGTTATTAAAGTTTTAGAATTTTTTTTAAAAATTGAACGAGTGTATCCATTATCCAATCGGTACTATTATGGGATCAGGATTCTCACTATCACAAGAGGATGTACTCACACAGCCAAAATACACATTGGTCAAAGAATTCCGTTACCATGGGACCTAGAAAATAATACACACCCTAACCACTTCTGGAAGGGTTTCCATCCACCCAAAGATAGGGTTCACTACACTGCTGAATTTCAGCCATAACAATCTTAAACGGGTTATCTCTAAATTTTTGCTTCTTCCAAATTTTTATTTTATTTTTTTTTTCTTCCTATTTTAGTTAAAATTGATATATTTTATTTGTAATCATTTATATTTTACCTTCCCTAAATAGGCTAATCATATTTCCTAGAGACTATGTACACTTTTTTAATTGATCATGCTCTATCTTTTACACTATTCTCATTCTCACTGTTTGTCTCGTTTCCATCCTCATAGAACTATTCACTAACTCTCCTTAATCATATACTTTCTTGTTTATTGTAATTTATTTAGTAATAATTTTGTTTATTATTTATGTTTTAGTGCTTTTATTATTTTCAGTTTTTAGTTTTATTTAGAATTCCTAATTTTATTTAAGAATATATATTTTTTGTTGATCTTATATTATTTGTGAGAGTTATTTTATGTGTTCATAATCTTATTGGTGAATATGCATTATTATCATTATTCTAATCAAACTATTCAACTCATCATACAGTGTTTAAACTATACAATCTTCATTCAACAATCAAGTAACAAGTAAATGACAAATTAAAACATTGAGTATCACCATTTTCCAATTTCTTCCACTTAGTTGATTATCAATCCTAATTTCTTAATTTTATAAACCTTACTCAAAACTTAATTAGGTTTTTGTTTGAAAACATTTTTGAAAGCATGTGAATATGGTTTTGGGATAACTATTAGATATAATTACAGACTATAGAGTTAAAGAATTCTGATTTAAGTTCCAAATACCATCCAAATAGTAACAAAAACCTACACAACAACTAAGCATTCTCAGGTCAGCAATGAACCCAAGAGTTTCATGCAATCATATTGCATGTCTTGTCTTGTTTCTACAACTATTTTAGTTACTAAGGCGATCATTCGATTTACCTTTTCTTTGTTTTGTCTATTTAATTAATTACATAATTTTATAAATAATACTTTCTTATCATTTTATATTGATCTTGCTTTAATTAGTTAATAATTTCTTTTTAATTTATTTTATTTATTATTCATTCAATTTTAAAAGAAATCATTACAAATATTCTTTTCCTATTTTCTTATATCATCTATTCTATTCAAAATAAAATTTATTAATTTCTTTACATATTTATTAAATCAAAATAATTTCCAAAATTTATTCCTTTTAGTATTTTAAATTACCTTTACCTAAGTATTATAGATTATGGCTAAACTAATGTACTTGTCAATTACTTATCCAATCGAATTTAATTCTTATTTGGTATTTATTCAATCAAATTCAATTCTCCTTAATTTTGTATTCAATTAAATTCAACTCTCCTAATTATCATAATTTACTTAATTCTTAATTAAGTTTTAATTTATTTATTATTCTCCCGTAGATATATATATATAGACACATACACATAATATGCTTATATATTTATATACACACAACACGTACTCATTTATTATGTACATATTTATAAATATATATCATACTATTTTATTTTTAAAAAATTTATATTATAAGATACAATTATATAATTATAATTATAAAACTTATAACATTACCTATATATATATATAAAATCTCCCTTCATTACCATTTATTTTTATGACATATATTTATATAGAGTGTTAATCATACTTACCATCATTAAAACTCATTTTTTTATATATAAACTATACATACATATATTATTATGTTAAACACAAATACACCATGCATACTTATCTACATATTTATAGTACACCTTTTTTTTTTTATGACTATAGTTATAAAGTTTATTATTGTCATCTAAATATTATTGTTTCTATTATTACATATATAAATATTTATTAAAACATAAGGATTATACATGCATACAAAATATTATTTTAATCATATATACACATACATGCATTTATTTATACATAATTATATGTATATATATATATTTATGCATACACACATGAAAAATATACATACATAGTGTATCTATATATTTACATATATTTTTTTCTCCTTCGTAAATTTATATCAAATTCATGCAAATAAATATATTTTTACATATTCCTTATAATTTATATATGTTATCTCATATGCATAATATGTATACATATATATACACCATATATATATATCCTAGATATATACATATATATATGGATATAATTGAATTTTTATCACCCTCTCACTACCCCAAACTCTCACCATTTCTCTATTTAAGTTTAAATTTTTCATTTAAAATCTAGCAAACCTAAAATGTATTTATTTTAAGTATCATGTACGTCACTCTAAATTATTTAAGAAAAAAATCACAAAAGAAAAAGAAAAAGAACTCACATTTGGACGTTCGGAATGAGAACATACGTGAGAGGGGCGGTCACACAGTGGTTAGGCCCTTGCAGGATCCCCTCCAAACCTTTTTTCCTCTGTCGCGCCGATCCTCCATGTAGCACCCGGAAAGGGGCCAAAAAAGAAAAAAAAAAAAAAAAAAGCCACGTTGGCAGCCACATCAGCAGGCCCGGTCAGCAGTCCCGGCCAACCGGGACCTGCCACGTGGCAAGACCATGTCGTTCCAAAAAGGGCCACGTTGGCGATCCGCGTAGGCGTGATCGGACGGCCCAGATCAAGCGTGCGATCGGACGGCCCAGATTTAATCAAAAACGGACGGCCCAGATTAAAACAAAATGGACGGCTGAGATCAAAAGGCAAAGGGTTATAAATAGAACCCCTACACCAAACCACAAACCCTAGCCGCCTGTCGCTCGCCAGAGAAGACGAACCAGAAGCCGGCCGCCGCCACCCGCCGCCGCACCGGAGGAATTTCCGACCGCCGATCGAGGTAAATTTCGTACCCCCTACTCGTTTTTCCACGCAGATTCCTCCTGTGGCCAAATCGGAGCCAAAATCCCAGCCAAACGGCCGGAATACACGGCCGAAGCCCAGCGGCGCCGCTGCGCCCCTTCTCGGTTTTTGCCTCCGATGAGGCCCTTCCCGACCTCTGTTTGATGCAATTTTTATATCACCGTGATCACCATTCTTTTCTCTACAGGTTGACCGGAGCCGAATCACCAAAACACGGACCTCGTCGGAGAGCCGCCGCACCCGAGAGCGCCGCCGCCGGTAAGCTCTGTTTTTCTGTGATTTTTTGGCCCCCCGAGGGCCCTAGGGTTGTTTTCTCGCAGGGACCGATGCGAGTGTGGCCGAATTTGGCCAGAAACGGCCGAAAACAGCCAACCCGAGGCGAATCACCGTCGCCAGCCGGAGTTGCGATTTGGGCCGAAAGGGGCCCTGGGCCTAATTTGGGATTTTTTTGGAACACGTGCAGGTACCAGTAGTGCGTTTCAGTTCCCCGAGGAAAATTCAGGGAAAATTAGGGACAGCCTGCAAGCGCACTGTGAAGCCGTGTTCGGACCCCGAAACGAGTAAGGACCCCTCACCCTATTTCCTATCACGGTTTTAAAGTCCAATAAATGATAAAACGGTATTTCATGAATCAACGAATGTGTGAAATTGCTTAAGGTCGCTAATGGAGCCCGAGTCTAGTGTGCTTGTCGGTTAACTGTTATTTGGCCTGTTTTACAGTTTTAAATGCAGCATGAGGTTCAATGTTTTCATTTTATAGTTGCGTGTGCATATTTTACTGTTTTATTGATTATGGATTGAATGACCGGGATGTTAATGCTATATGTTGTCTGTTTGGCGTAAATTATCATTTTGCTTGTTTGTATGTGATTGATAATGCTGACTGATGGAAAAGGAGAATGAAAGATTATGTGAATGGAAATTGTATAATGTGTTCAGCCTGACTAGATATCCTGGGAGATGGTGGACGGACCGGGTCCGTAGGGAACCCTACCGGGATTGTGGTCTCCCATACCGGACGGGGTATGGAGATCTTATGTGTTTTGGCGCCCATACCGGACGGGGTATGGGGACGGCCCGTTTCACCCTCATACCGGACGGGGTAATGAGGTCTATGGTTTGGCGCCCATACCGGACGGGGTATGGGGACGGCCCTGGAATATGATTTCAAGTGTTAAGGATTAACGGGTAGCGGGACCCCTATGGATCCCCATGGATACTAGTGGGCTGGTGGATTAGGAAAATATATTGTGCAACGATTGAATTACGAAAAGTGTGATAGGTATTATGTTATACAGTTCATATATATGTTTTCATGATGATGATGATGTTATTGCTTTCGTATATTGTTTTATGAATTTCACCGAGGTAAGTGAATGGTAAAGGTTTAATTATCGATAAAAGGATTTGTTGTAAATTATGCTCCATTGGTCTTTTTGTGTTTTCTACCCACCTTTACCTCCGTGACGGTGAGATATCGTGATGTCTTTACTGGGCTAGTGTAGCTCATTCCTTATTTAATCATTTCAGATCAAGAGGACATCGTTCCCGAGCCGGTTCCGCAGGAGGACGATGAAGGGGACGCCTAAAGACTCCATAGTCACATTCGTAGTTTTTACTTTCAAGTTTTCTCCCTTAGGTAGTTTGATCTTTTATATTTTATGAGCACATTTTTGGTTTTGGTGTAAGGGATGTTATTCAAATTTTGATTTCGCTTCCGCATTTGATATTTTATAATATACATTCCATTATGAATTTCCGGGGCTGCTACAGTTGGTATCAGAGCCGCATTTCCTCGGACCCATCCCTTACACTAATGTGCCTTAGAGAAATACCCACCGATATATTGTTACTCAATCATTCCTTGTGAATGCAGGTACACAGGAATGAGGAGAGGAAGGCCCCCACTAAACCGAGCGGCCCCAGATAATTCAATTCGGGAGGATTTAGATAGACTATTCGAGATGGTGGAGGCTCTCACAGCTGCCCAACGAAGGCAAGAGGAGAGAAGGGAGTTACCGGGACCTCCTCCGCTAGCGTAGGTTGAGCCCCCGCTACAGCAGGCTGATCCCGAGCCACCCCGGCAGGAGCCTGTTCCTCTACAATACCACCCGGCACCACAGCCGCGGTACGATCTGGTACCACAGCCACAGTACCAACAGGTGCTGCCACAGCACATTCCAGTGCCCCCACCACATCAGCAGGCGCCACCACAAGGTCCCCCAGTTCATCCTCAGCCGGCCCCAGTCCCTCTACCTCGGGACCCCGCTCCCTCCTTGATCGACCCCGGCTTCATAAAGAGGTACAGGAGACTGAACCCTTCTACTTTTTCAGGAGGATCCTCTTTCGAAGAGGCCCAATACTTGCTGGCAGAGACTGAGAGAGCTTTTGAGACCTTGGGAGTAGTTCCTGAGCAGAGGGCTGCCATTGCCTCCTAAATGCTGGTAGGGGAAGCAGTACTCTGGTGGGAGCTCAAGCGGGCCACCCTGCCTGTACCAGTTACTTGGGAGCAGTTCCTAGCGGCCTTCCATGCGGAGTATCTCCCTAAACACATCCAACATTTAAAGGAAATGGAATTTGCTCAATTGGTCCAGGGTAATATGACAGTGTCGGAGTATGCCCGCAAGTTCCTGGAGCTGGGCCGACATGCCCCGGAGACATTGTTGGATGAGGGCCGAAAGGCCAGGAAATTCCAGTGGGGTCTCCGCCCGGCGATCAGACAGCACTTGTTGGTGATGGAGCTCGAGACATATTCGGCAGTCCTGGCAAAGGCGCAGATCATAGAAAGGAGCTTCGACACCCGTCCTCAGCTAGCGGGAAGTTCCCGACCCTCAACCCCGCTCCGCAGGCCAGCGCCTACCATGCCTGTCCAACCCAGTAAGAGGCCCAGACCTGCTGTCCAAGCCCCTCCTCAGGTTATGGGGGCAGCTCGTGGGAAGATCTGCTAGTACTGCGGCAGGGATCATGGGGACCGACCCTGCTACCGCCTCAACAACACCTGTCGCATATGCGGCAGTGCCCAGCACTATGCGAGGGAGTGCCCTAGGAACCAGAATCAAGGGAGGCCTCCAATCCAGGGCAGAGTTTACAACCTTACCCAGAAGGATGCCGACGCAGACCCGGACGTGGTACATGGTATGTATACTATCTCTGGCCACATTGCTCATATTTTGTTTGATACTGGTGCATCACATTCTTTTATTTCACATGTTCTTGCTTCCAAAATTTGTGTATCACCTGATAGACTTGATTCATTATTGCTTGTATCTACTGCTGGGGGGGAGACATTACTAGGAGAGGTTGTCTACAGGGCATGTGCCGTGGAGATAGCAGATAGGAAATTGAGGGTAGACCTGATAGGGTTAGACACAGGGGATTTTGATGTAATCCTAGGAATGGATTGGCTGGCGGCGTATCACGCCACCATAGACTGCTTTAATAAAAAGATTGTATTTAATCCTCCCAACGAGGAGCCATTTACAAGTTAATAAAATTATTCGGTACTGATTCTCCCTAATGGCAAATTCTTTGCCTCTTAATTCCTAGTGCCTTAATATTGTATTTTCTCTAACTAGGTAAACCAAAGAAAGAAGTTTGTATCCAAGAGATTCCAGTAGTCCGAGACTTTCCAGACGTATTTCTGGATGAACTGCCCGGTCTACCAGGGGACAGAGAGGTCGAGTTCACCATAGACTTACAGCCAGGAACCCAGCCCATCTCGGTAGCTCCTTACCGAATGAGCCGCATCGAGATGGAAGAGCTAAGGAAATAGATCACTGAGCTACAAAACAGTGGCTTCATTAGACACAGCATTTCCCCATGGGGTGCCGGGGTTACTTTTGCAAAGAAAGGGGATGGAATGTTGAGACTATGCATTGATTATAGAAGGATAAACAAGGTAACAATTAAGAACAAGTACCCTCTTCCCCGAATTGATGACCTTTTCGATCAGTTGCAGGGTGCACAGGTCTTTTCTAAAATAGATCTACGATCAGGTTACCATCAGGTAAAAGTGAGAGCAGAAGACATCCCCAAGACGGCATTCCGAACTAGGTACGGACACTATGAGTTCCTGGTTATGCCGTTTGGGCTAACCAACGCCCCGGCCATCTTTATGGATCTAATGAACAGAATCTTCAGAGAATTCTTGGACCAATTTGTCATCGTATTCATCGATGATATCTTAGTCTACTCAAAAAGTAGGGAAGAACATGCTCATCATCTTGCCCAAGTCCTACAGGTACTCAGGGAAAAGAAGTTGTATGCGAAGTTGAGCAAGTGTGGATTTTGGCTCGAACAAACCGCCTTCCTAGGACATGTTATATCGAAGGAAGGGGTGTCGGTGAACCCCGAAAAGGTTGAAGCGGTACTTGGTTGGGAAAGACTGACAACAGTTAAGGAAATTCGCAGTTTCCTAGGGATGGCAGGTTATTACCGCCGGTTTGTCGAAGGGTTCTCTAGTCTAGCAGCTCCTCTAACCCGACTCACAAAGAAGAATGCAAGGTTTGAATCGAATGAGAACTGCGAGAAGAGTTTTTCAGAGTTGAAGAAGCGACTGACTACTGCACCAGTGCTGGCTCTACCGAGTGGATCAGGAGGGTACACAGTTTATAGTGATGCCTCCTATCTGGGCCTGGGTTGTGTCCTAATGCAGCATGGAAAGGTTATAGCATATGGGTCTAGACAGCTAAAGAATCATGAGAAGAACTATCCTACCCATGACTTGGAGCTTGCCGCCATCATACACGCCTTGAAAACCTGCCGCCATTATTTGTATGGAGAGACCTTTCAGATCTACACCGATCATAAGAGTTTGAAGCATATCTTCACCCAGAAGGATCTCAACATGCGTCAGAGAAGGTGGATGGAACTCCTCAATGACTATGATTGTGACATCCTATACCATCCAGGTAAGGGCAACGTGGTGGCCGATGCCCTCAGCAGGAAAAGTGCAGGCACCCTAGCCCATCAGATGGTTTCAGAATGTAGGTCCATTGGGGCTACACAGCAGGTTCGCCTGCGAGACCTGAAGAGAGTCACATGTTTGGGCCACCTAGCAGTCTAACCCGAGTTAATCCAAAGAATAAAGGAAGCCCAATCAGTCGACTCCGCCCTAGTAACCCGCAAGAAGAGTGCAGAACAGGGAGTGAACTCAGAATTTCAGATCTCCGCCGACGGATTGATTCGTTTCAAGGACAGAGTGTGTGTCCCAGATGATAGTGAGTTAAGAAGAGACATCATGACAGAGTCCCATAGTTCAAGGTTCGCCATGCATCCAGGAAGTACGAAAATGTACCAAACTATGCGACCTCGGTTCTGGTGGAATGGGATGAAGAGAGATATAGCCGACTTTGTATCTAAGTGCTTGGTATGTCAGCAGGTCAAAGCAGAACATCAACGCCCGGGCGAGTTACTTCAGCCTTTACCGATTCCAGAGTGGAAGTGGGAACATATCACCATGGACTTCGTATCGGGACTACCCAAGGCACGATCGGGACATGATGCTATATGGGTAATTGTTGACCGACTCACTAAGTCTTCCCACTTCCTGGCCATCAGAATGACTGATCCTTTGGACAAGTTGGCAAAAATGTATATCTGGGAGGTAGTCAGACTGCATGGAGTTCCAGTAACAGTGGTATCCGACAGGGATCCTAGATTCACTTCTCGGTTTTGGAATAGTTTCCAGCAAGCTATGGGAACAAAACTGTCTCTTAGTACTGCTTTCCACCCCCAAACCGATGGACAATCAGAGAGGACAATTCGTACGCTGGAGGATATGCTCCGAGCTTGTGTCCTTGACTCCGGGGGCCATTGGGACGACCACCTACCCCTGATAGAGTTTGCTTACAACAACAGTTACCAAGCAAGCATCGGCATGGCCCCATACGAGGCGCTATACGGGCGTCCGTGCAGGTCGCCGATCTGTTGGGAAGAAGTGGGTGATAGAAGATTGTTTGGCCCGAATTTGGTAGAAGAAACCACGTCCAAGATAGTTAAGATCAAGAAGAACATCCAGACAGCTCAGAGTAGGCAGAAGAGTTATGCTGATACCCGGAGGAGAGACCTGGCCTTTGAGAAAGGCGACCGAGTGTTTCTTAAAGTCACCCCCTTCAAGGAAATTAGTAGGTTCGGCAGGAGGGGAAAATTAAACCCCAGATATATTGGACCCTTTGAAATCTTAGACAACATTGGTACCACTGCCTACAGACTTGCACTGCCTCCTGAGCTCTCCCGGGTTCATAATGTGTTTCATGTATCTATGCTACGTAAGTACAATCCGGACCCTTCTCATGTCTTGGCTCATGAACCGCTTCCACTCCGAGAGGACTTGTCTTATGAAGAAGTACAGGTCAGTATCACGGACCGAGAAAGCAGAATACTCCGCAACCGGGAAATATCATTTGTAAAAGTCATGTGGCAGAACCACACGCCCAGGGAGGCGACTTGGGAACTGGAATCAGAATTTAGGGCCTAATATCCCCATCTATTTGATCAAGAGTAATGAGGCAAATTTGGGGACCAAATTTCTTTAAGGGGGGGAGAGTTGTAGCGCCCGGAAAGGGGCCGAAAAAAAAAAAAAGGCCACGTCGGCAGCCACGTCAGCAGTCCCGGCCAACCGGGACCTGCCACGTGGCAAGACCACGTCGTTCTGAAATGGGCCACGTTGGCGATCCGCGTAGGCGTGATCGGACGGCCCAGATCAAGCGTGCGATCGAACGGCCCAGATTTAATCGCACGGACGGCCCAGATTTAATTAAAAACGGACGGCCCAGATTAAAACAAAATGGACGGCTGAGATCAAAAGGCAAAGGGTTATAAATAGAACCCCCACACCAGACCATAAACCCTAGCCGCCTGCCGCTCGCCGGAGAAGACGAACCAGAAGTCGGCCGCCGCCACCCGCCGCCACACCGGAGGGATTTCCGACCGCCGATCGAGGTAAATTTCATACCCCGACTCGTTTTTCCACGCTGATTTCCCCGGTGGCCAAATCGGAGCC
>NW_019014636.1:239046-260700 GCF_000150535.2 Carica papaya
GGGAACCCTACCGGGATTGTGGTCTCCCATACCGGACGGGGTATGGAGATCTTATGTGTTTTGGCGCCCATACCGGACGGGGTATGGGGACGGCCCGTTTCACCCTCATACCGGACGGGGTAATGAGGTCTATGGTTTGGCGCCCATACCGGACGGGGTATGGGGACGGCCCTGGAATATGATTTCAAGTGTTACGGATTAACGGGTAGCGGGACCCCTATGGATCCCCATGGATACTAGTGGGCTGGTGAATGAGGAAAAGATATGTTGTATAATGATTGAATTACCAAAGGCGTGATAAGTGTTATGTTTTACAGTTTATATGATTCCATGATTATGATAATGTTATTGCTTAATTAGGAAAATATGTTGAGTAACGATTGAATTACGAAAAGTGTGATAGGTATTATGTTATACAGTTCATATATATGTTTTCATGATGATGATGATGTTATGGCTTTCGTATATTGTTCTATGAATTTCACCGAGGTAAGTGAATGGTAAAGGTTTTATTATCGATAAAAGGATTTGTTGTAAATTATGCTCCATTGGTCTTTTTGTGTTTTCTACCCACCTTTACCTCCGTGACGGTGAGATATCGTGATGTCTTTACTGGGCTAGTGTAGCTCATTCCTTATTTAATCATTTCAGATCAAGAGGACATCGTTCCCGAGCTGGTTCCGCAGGAGGACGACGAAGGGGACGCCTAAAGACTCCATAGTCACATTCGTAGTTTTTACTTTCGAGTTTTCTCCCTTAGGTAGTTTGATCCTTTATATTTTGTGAGTACGTTTTTGGTTTTGATGTAGGGGATGTTATTCAAATTTTAATTTCGCTTCCGCATTTGATATTTTAATATACATTCCATTATAAATTTTCGGGGCTGCTACATTTCTATTTGGTACCATCCTAAATATTATAATTCTTAATAATATCAAAATATTTATTAAATTTAATAATATAATATTTTCATGAATTAACTAATTATTAACAAAAATTAATTAGTTTTATTATTATTAAAAAATAAAATAATATTCAACGACTTATTATTAAAAATCAGCAACAAGAAGCAAAAAAAAATTAATTTATGCAGGAAAATAATAATATGCAGAGAATTGAAGAATATAAAAAAAAAAAAAAAATGAACCTGGCTTGTAGTTGTAAGAGTAGTGCTCGCCTGGTTGCGCTCCAAAATGTAGTAAAAAGAATAATAATAATAATAAGTAGTAGTAGTAGCAATTATAGTAGTAGTAATAATAGCAACAGTAGTAGTAGTAGCAGTAGTAACTGTAACAGCAGTAGCAGCATCAGCAATAGCAGTAGCAGCAAAAGTAGTAGTAGCAGCAATAATAATAGTAGTAGTAGTAATAGCAGCAGTGGTAGTAGTAATAACAGTAGTAGCAGTAACAGCAGCAATAGTAGTAATAGTAGTAGTAGTAACAATAGCAGTACTATCAGTAATAACAATAGCAACAATAACAACAGTAGTAGTAATAGTAGTAGTAACTATAAATACCTATGTACTTGAAGGCTTTTCACAAATCGAAGTATGAAATTTCTCAATTAGTCTCTCTCACTTCTTCCTCCAAAAAACTCGTCTGTGACTTTTTTTTTCTCTAACTTAATGGAGCAAATATAAAGACAACAAAATGGATGCCCCTAAGTTTAACTAGGTTGAGGCTGGGTTTATAAGTTGGGTGTTTTACTCCGATCAACATGTAGAGAAGGAAACAGTGATCATAGTGGTGAAAATATTATACAAAACGGGAATTCGAAAAGGTCTCATTAGAGGCATTTTGTGGAATTTCCTACGGCGGCACCGCTGGGTATTGTCCATGTTTTTCGGCCAATTGGCTAGTCCTTTTGCTGCGATTTGGTCATGGGTGTGTTTAAAATTAAATTCTGAGCAAGGGGAAAAATTTTGACCTCTTTTGACGATCAGAAAGGGCTTTAGTGCGGCAGCGGGTGGCAGCGGTGTCCTTCCCGACAGCTGGGTCTTCTTCTCTGGCAAGGGGATCTGGCAGCTAGAGTTAGGGTTTGTTGTGGATGGGGGTTATTTATATCCGTCTGCTTTTGATCTGGGCCATCAATTACATTTGATTTGGACCGTTCGATCGCGATTAAATAGGAAGTGAATCTGGACCATTCATCACGATCTAATCTGGCCGTTCATTGCGATCTAATCTGGACCGTGCGATTGCATCTGGGGAGGGAACGCATCTTGGCCGTTTGTGCGCGCGGGAATAGATCTGAGTCGTTCGATCGCAGGCACGCAGATCGCCCGCGTGACCTCCCGCGTGGCACTGCATCAGTGTCTGCTGCCATGCGGTGCGGCCTGATTCGTCGGGGCTGCTAACCGGTGGTGAAACTTCTATAAATTGTATTTTGACCTCCAGTTTCTGATTTTTCTTTCAAAAATATCTCCATAACCCAAATTTTCACCCCTTTTTTCCAAAATTATTTTCAATTTAATCCTCCATCAATTTTACTTCATTTTTACTCTAAATTAAAATTCAAAAATTGAAAATTTAAGAAATTATATTTATAATTAAATCCTAAATTACATTAAAAATTAATTAGGGTATTACACAGCTAGCCTATCTCTTCATTTTTTCTAACAAAAATAAATCAAGGCTAATTGATCATTTTACCATTTGTAGGTTGATTTATACATTCAAAATCTTCTTCAATTGAATTAATATGACAACAAAACTTTTTTCCTCATTTAAATTAATTAATTAATTCAAGTAAGGAAATTTGAAAAAAATACTGGATAGTTAATAATACATTTAAAATAAACTACATTTTTTGTGTTATTACATATAATGTCGTAGTAGTAGTAGTAGTAATAGAACCAGTAGCAGCAGTAGTGTAGTAGTATTTGTAGTAATAGTAGTACTAGTATAAATACCCATGTACTTGAAGGCTTTTAGCATCAGCCACAAATCAAAAATTAAGTTTCTCAATTAGTTTGTCTTACTTCTTCCTCTCATATTTCAACAAATTCTTATATTCAGCTACCTTAACTCTTCATTTTTTCTAATAAAAAAAATCAAGCCTAATTGATCATTTTGTCATTTGTAGGTTAATTTGTACATTCAAATTCTTTTTCAATTAAATTAATATGACAATAATTTTTTTTATTTAAATTAATTGAATAATTAAAGTAAGAAAATATAGAATGTTGGATAGTTAATAATACAATTAAAATAAACTAAATTTTTATGGTGTTATATATAATACAGTAGTAGTAGCAGTAATAACAACAATAATATTAGCCGCAGCAGTAGTAGTAGTGGTAATATCAGTAGTAGCAGTAATATTAGTATTAGTAGTAGTAGCAATAGTAGTACTGGTACCTATAAATACCGATGTACATGAAGGCTTTTAGCATCAACCACAAATCAAAACGTGAGTTTCTCAATTAATTTTTCTAACTTCTTCCTCTCATATTTCAACAAATTATTATATGCAGCTAGTCTATCTCTTCATGTTTTCTAACAAAAATAAATTAAGCCTAATTGATCATTTTGCTATTTGTAGGTTGATTTATACATTAAAAATCTTCTTCAATTGAATTAATATGATAACAAAACTTTTTTTTCCTCATTTAAATTAATTAATTAATTCAAGTAAGAAAAGTTGAAAAAAATGTTGGATAGTTAATAATACTATTAAAATAAACTATATTTTTTGTTTTATTACATATAATGAAATAGTAGTAGCAGTAGTAGTAACAGCAGTAGTAACAGTTGTATTAGTAGTAGTACCATTTTTAGTAGTAGTAGTAGTAATAGTACCTATAACCACAAATTAAAACTTAAGTTTCTCAATTAGTTTGTCTTATTTATTCCTCACATATTTCAATAAATTATTATATTCAACTAGCTTATCTCTTTATTTTCTTCTAACTGAAATAAATCAAGCCTAATTGATTATTTTGCCATTTGTAGGTTGATTTTTACATTTAAATTCTTCTTCAATTGAATTAATATGACAACAAAACTTTTTTTGTTTAAATTAATTAATTAATTAAGTTAAAGAAATTTGAAAAACAAATGTTGGATAGTTAATAATAGTATTAAAATAAACTAAAATTTCTATAGTGTTACATATATTGCAATAGTAGTGACAATAGCAATAGCAATAATAGTAGCAATATTAGCAAGAAGTAGTAGCAGTAGTAAAAATAGTAATAGTTGTAGCAATAGTAACAGTGGCAGCTGTAGCAGTAGTACTTGTTGTTGTAGCAGTAGCAGTAATAGCTACAAATTGAAGTAACAGTAGTAGCAATAGCAGTAGTATTAGTAGTAGTAGTAGCATTATTAGTAGTAGTAGTAATACTAGTACTAGTACTATAAATACCCATGTACTTAAAAAGTTTTAACATTAACCACAAATCAAAACTTGAGTTTCTCAATTAGTCTCTCTTGTTTCTTCCTCTCATATTTCAACAAATTATTATATTCAGCTAGTCCATTTCTTCATCTTTTCTAACAAAAATAAATCAAGCCTAATTGATCATTTTGCCATTTGTAGGTTGATTTGTACATTCAAATTCTTTTTCAATTGAATTAATATGGCAACAGAACTTTTATTTTTTTATTTAAATTAATTAATTAATTCAAGTAAGGAAATTTGAAAAAAAAAATACTGAATAGTTAATAATACTATTAAAATAAACAAAATTTTGATGGTGTTATATATAATACAATAGTAGTAACAGTTGTAACAATAGTAGAAGTAGTTGTATTCGTAGTTGTTGTTGTAGTAGTGGTAGTAGTAGTAGTAACTGTAGTAGAAATAATAGCATTAGTAGTAGTAACAATAGTATCAATAGTACCTGCTGTAGTAGTAGTAGTAGAAATAATAACAATAAAAGTAACAGTAGTAATAGCAGTAGCAATAGTATTAGTATTAGTAGTAGTAGTAGTACTATTACCTATAAATACTCAAGTACTTGAAAGCTTTTAGCATCAACCACAAATCAAAACTTGAGCTTCTCAATTAGTCTCTCTTACTTATTCCTATCATATTTCAACAAATTATTATATTCAGCTAGCCTATCTATTCATTTTTTCTAACAAAAACAAATGAAGCTTAATTGGTCATTTTTCTTTTTATAGGTTAATTTATACACTCAAAATATTCTTCAATTGAATTAATATAACAATAAAACTTTTTTTTTCTCATTGAAATTAAGTAATTAATTCAAGTAAGAAAATCTTAAAAAAATTCTGGATAGTTTATATTGAGGTGTGGTAGGAAGAAATAAATATGGTAAAGTATATTTCCAAGCCTCCATCCCATCCTTGGTTTTATGTTGGGGTGAGATGTATTAGAAAATAATGGTTTTTTGAATTTCATTAATATCATTAAGAAATAAGCAAAGTAAGCACAAAGCAAGTAAATTGAACATGAGAATATAAAATTTTTATGTTGGAAAAATCCAAATTTTGTAAAACATTAAATTGAACATTTTTATAGTATGAGTGGATCTAGTCCGATCAATTCTAGTACAGACTGACAACCAATTTTGTTATAATATTTTGGTTTGACTTATTTCATTTCATATTCTTATATTCATACATATAAGAATATGTATATTCTTATTTACATTCAATTTTTCTATCTATTAAAAAAAATATAAATTCTCATATATATATATATTCATTCATATTACTTTACTTCATAAAATGACACATATATTCATCTAATTAATGAATTAAATGCATCTTTTAATTAATTGTGTAAAAAATCAATATTACTTGATGATGTGGCTTAGTGTAGTGCGCACTTCACTAACTATATTTATACATATATATATTAAATAAGATTAATTCATAAATAATAAAAAGTCTAGCGTCTTCATTTTTTTAAGCAATCAATTCATTAAGAGTTAGGAAAACATTACAACAATATTGGGAGGTAAAATCTCCCAAACATACAAACAAGAATGGGAACGAGCAGTCTGCGCAATGTTATGGGCTACCGTTGCCTTGTCTTTGAACCTAACTTATGGATACATTAGCTCGAAGTGCTAGTAAAGTCCTACAATCTTCAATAATGAATCTAAACTTAGAACAATCTTACCCATTGGTCATCAAAGCATTTTTTACCGTTTGTGCGACCACTTCGACAATGTCCGACCTAGTGATATTGGAGATTATATATTGCAGTGAATTACGGTATCCAAGTAGTTTAGTTAAATAGGGAGATCGACACCCTCATAACCTGTTAGAGAAAACTGTCAATACTCTTTCTACCGAGTCTCAGACGACTGCTCCCTATCTTGCCTGATAACCTGCGTCAAAAATTGTACCATCCACATTGCATTTCTAGACCCCAGGCGATTGAGTTTCCCACAGTAGGGACCTTGACTAGGTGTACCAGAGTTGTACCTTGCCTTTGTCTCTAACTTAATGTGCCTATCTCCGTTCATGCAAAAACTTCATCGCTAGAAAGATGGAGGTCTAATCACCAAACATCCTTCAAGTTCATAAAAATTCATTCCACTTAAGTTAGAGGCGTCATAAGCAGCAAAGTATCTCCTTAACACCCGCTTTGCCATTGTTTTAGCTTGATGTTCCATCCATTTGAATATGTCGTTGATCTGTTTTTCTTGGAAGTGTATACCCAGTTTTCGCCAGCAAGCCCTAGCTTTTTTTCACAATTAAAGAAGACATGTTCGATGGTTTTCTCCTATTCACATCTAGGGCACACGTTCACAATTCCAATCCTTTTCTCCTGCAGTTTAGATTTTACCAGAGGGATATTATTCAGCAATCTCCATGTGAAATTCTTAACTTTAGGGGGGACTTCTGACTGCCACAAATACTTCCACATGTTAAATGATCATTGTGCGTGGTTTGTATGGAAACCCATCAAATGTTGGTATGCCACTTTTATGATGTATTTTCCATCCTTCGAGTGACTCCAAATACATTTATTAGCCTGCTTCTCAGGCTTATTTGAATACTCATAATGACATCGACTTCCTCATCCACAATAGACCCCTAAAATTTCTGTTGACATTTATTTTTATTTCTTAAAGAGTTTCATCTAATGATGTTGTTTTTACTGGTACCATTGAGGGCATTAAGGATTCCTTTTACAACATGGATAGAAAATACTAATCACTTAACACTTGAATTCTCATTCAACCTATAGTAATGGGTATCACTAAACACTTTCTCAAACATGTTTAGTATGGGGCTTCGCAGCCTTGTCTGATTGAGGCATATCAGTTACAAAAAATGGCTACACAGGCAGCCTCCTTCTCTAATATATACTAAACAGGTTTCATAGTCTTTCAGTAATTCTTTTATTTTTATTTGTTAATATTTCAAATTTTCTTATCTTATTGTAATATTCCCTAAATTATTTACATTATTATGATTTTATTGCTTATTTGGTTCCTTTTTAAATTTTTAATTAGTGTTTCTTTTATTTGTAATTTAACTTGATATTTTTTTATTCTCAATTTTATTTGTTATTCCAAAAACTTTGTTATCATATCACTTTACCACTTTGGTCAATGATTCATAATTTAATTGTCTATTTATTTTATTAATATAATTTCTAAATGTAGTTACTTTGGTTCTCCATTTGCTTTATTAAGGTATTATTATTATTTTACTATTCTTTTATTTTCAATTTATTGTTCTTATGACCTTCTTTGTTAATTAATTTTATAAGTGTTTAAATAAGTTTAATGGTAAACTTCTACTTACCTATGTGTTTCTCTTGGTCTACCAAGTTCTTGACTTTAATTTATTTTAAATCACTAAGCTCATGATTAAAATTTCAAAATCATTTTTTGTATTCAATTGTTGATTATTTACTTCATTTCTTTTATTTTTCCATATGTACATACATATGCTTATATATATATCCACAACACACAGATTTATATACTTTTCTATTTTTTTGTACATGTAACTACACCCATATAAATATATGTATTCATAGTAACATATAATAGAATGACCTGTACTCTAGATAGAGTCACGAGTATCCATGCATATCAACCACAAATTGTTGCTAAGTCGAATTAACATAAAATGCAGAAAAATTAACTTTGTCTATGACTTGTTCCCTTACAACATTGGTGAAATTTAAAATAGTTAGCCTGTAACATGAGATGTTAACACTTTTAAAAAGTTAGATAATGGTTTAAAGTTTGAAAAATTAAGTTGACACTAACTAATGTTAACATATATCCTCTACACCCTACAGATCTCATTATTTCGACTAATCTTGAGTTTTTTCATGGTTTTTATGCTCTAAAAAATGGGAATAAATGAAGTACACATGCTCAATAAAAATAATTTAATACCCTAACCTCCAAGACTGATAATCGAATACCTCTCGTCTCTTTTTTCTTTACTCTCGTACTTCTTCAATCTTTTATT
Organism: Carica papaya; assembly: GCF_000150535.2. The sequence continues at coordinate 247,461 of NW_019014636.1, forward strand.
TGTAGTGGTCATAGCTGATAGTATTGTTAAATGGTTATAATTACGACTAGAGTTTTATTTTCTCTATTTACAGTGACAATGCACACCCATTATTTTCACAATGTACTATAGTAACATCAACACGATATTCAATAATACAGTATGGTTTATGCTTATAGTCACAGAACAACACACTTCACACATCACCTCTAACACAATATGGTTTACTGAAAGGGTTTTCATGATAGAAGGCTGACATTTTGGAGAAAATCAATTAAGGTCCTAAAAACCAGAAAATATGATGAATGGCTAAAAGTAACCCAGAAGTATAAATTAGATCTGATAAAGAGAGAGGGACAACTGAATGTAAATTAATTTAAAAATAAAAAAAGTGGAAAAGTATGAATGAACATTGGAGACTGAAAATAGATGGGAAATCAGGGCCTATTTTGAGGGAGAGTTAAGGGGAGGAAACAACAGTTGACCCATGTTGGCCATGTGATGTAGAAATCAGGGCCTGTCATTGTGGTGTATGTGTGGCTTATGTTGGCCGTGTGATGTGGAACAGCTGACCCATGTTAGTTAGGAGAGTGGATCGAATATCAGAGGGTTCGAATGGGAGTGAATATCCCAAATGCATGTGATAAATGAAGCCAGAGATGTAGTCAAGAAAAAGAAGGCTTTGAAGGGCTTGGTTCGATAGGTAAGGTGCAAGCTCTATGTATGTAGGTGCGTTACATTCTGGTGTGACAAATACAAATAGGGAGTTGGGCTGGTGGAGCTAAATGTGAACTTTGTGGGAAAGAAATTAAAGAAAAACATTTATAAAAGAGGTGTAGTGATGAGAATGAAAATTGGAAATATAATTAGGTAAGTTTAGTGGCTGTGTTTAATGATCTTAGTGATATGTATGTCCTGTTATAATGTTCCAACTTGCTAGAAAATTTGTTGCATATATCTAAATTCCAGACTGGATGAAACAGAATAATCCAGGTAAATGAGTATAGTTCTGTAGAATGGGTAGAGAGGTAAGTAATTTAAATGTGGATCATTTTGTTAAATGTGCATAATCTAATTCATAATTAAATGTCTTGAAAGTGTTTTGAAGAAACTTGCAGGATGAGGATATGTGACATCCCAAAAATTGAATAGCGAACCTCAAAGTATGTTGGAAAGATTTAATAGAAACAAAATTTTAAAATACTATAAAAGGTTAAAAGGAAGGACCAAATCTCAAAGGTTTAAAAAAAAAAGGAAATATTTGGAGATGATATAGGCGCTAGAAGGTAAGGATTTCAAAAAAAGAAGAGAAATTTAGGAATTTAAAAAAAATGAAATCAACGATGCATATCTACCCTTGACATCGAACAGTCCTAACAACCCCTTATAAAAACTTCTTTTTTTCAGCCATTTGGGGGGGGAGGGGGGAACCCTAACAAAAGAGGGAGGGTCAATCGCGAAAGAGAGATAGTCAGATCGACTCAAAGGAGAGCAAGCCAAACAAGTATTAGATTCTAGAGAGGAAGTAAGATCTTAAAATAGCTAGTATGATCGAGAGAAGGATGGGCAAAAAAAGTACAAAGATCTAAAGAGGAACCGATGGCCTTGCATTACAACCTCGCCAAGGAGGACTTGGTAGAGAACCGACATTGCAAGTAAACATCCACGCGGTGATAGGAGGTAAGAAAAATTTGGCTTTCAAACACCAAAATGGAGATTTATATTTTTAAATTCCTTCTTTCGAAGGATGTATGCATGATTAGGGTTGCAGGAAATGGAAAAGATATTTGAACTTTTAGTAGAATGCTATATCGTGCATCATAAAAGGCTAAACTCGAAAGTGTATATAGATATGTGATGATGTAGCAACAAGGTAAGAGAATCGAGGGTGAGAGGGTTTTCATGTTAGAAGGCTAACATTTTGGAGAAAATCAATTAGGGTCTTAAAAACTAAAAAATAAGATGAATGGCTAAAAGTAACTCGAAAGAATAAATAAGATCTGCTAAAGAGAGAGGGACAGCTGAATGTAAATTAATTTAAGAATAAAAAAATGAAAAAAAAATTACGAATGAACACTGGAGAAAGAAAATAGATGGGAAATCAGGGCCGGTTTTGAGGGAAAAGTAAGGGGTGGAAACAACAGAACGTAGGTTTTGTTTGCAATGATTTAGAAATAGAATTGTGAATAAATGATAGGGGTTTGAGGGAGAGAATGGCTGGAGAGACATGGGAATAAATGAAAATGGTTACAAGGAAGATAAAGGGAGAGGAATTAGACGGCCTTCTAGGGGACTGTGGTGTTAAACTGAAAACGTTCCTAATGAAACATGGGTCGTTGTTTCTGGTGTGTGGCCAGCTGGTGGCTAGAAAGTGTGTGAAAACAAATACCTCATCTACTGTATTATTAACAATTGTGTATTGCATTTGTAAGCTGTATGTTGTGTTAATAGTTGTGTGTGTATGAGTGGCTAAATATGGGTTGGATTTTAAATCATTTCCTTGTCATATTATCTGTTTGATTTTCTTTACTATATAATGCATTAACCTGCTGTAGGTTATTAAATGTGTTGCGTAAGTGGATGGCCACCTCGTGGCTGGAATGGGTGTGACACTGGGATATTAAATATGCTACTATTTATTTACTAAACTGGACAAATCGTCTACAAAAGTAAATGTTGTGATGGGTTGTGTGAGTGGTCAGACAACGGTTGTCTAAATATGTGTTTGACATTTAATATAAAATGGTATCTGCTGAGTCAGAAAATAGAGCGGTGGAAAACACTAAAGGATTGTAGGTATGTAAAAATAGAATGTGCGTGGAGTTGTTGTTGATATTATCATTCTGGTTACTATGTGGGCATGCAGATTAGAGGCAAATTAATATGGAATTATCGAGGAGAATAAAATGAGCAATTAGGGACTATTAGTGGAAAAAATTAAGCTGAACGTAGGTTGAAGAGTGAGGAAAAATACCCTAAAATAGGTAAACCAGAATGTGAAAGTTGGAACTGTAAATGATAAGGTTAATAACCGAGGATATGTAGCATATGGTTATCGTGTTGGGACAATGTTTTAACCTGCAAAAGAGTGGCTGAAAGGGGTGGCTAAGTAGACTAAGGATGAGGTAACATATGGGTTACAAAATAGGAGCTGCCATGGTAATTATTTTGAAATTCAAGGGAAATTTAGGCAGTAGTGTGCTGGGAACCATATAAGCAAAGAGATAAATGGGCTCTTTCAGTGGGAGAGTGATGACAAAGAGTAGAGTGACTGTTGGGGACAAGTCAGGGAAGTTGATAATAGGCTATTTGTACCTGTGAGCTTTGGAGAGAGTCTGAGATATGTAGAATTTTCCTTCTGAGGAAAAAAAGAGATTGTATATAGTGAGAGAGAGAGTTGAGGGCGACTCTAGTTTAGGAATTTTATTGATGTCAATACATTATTTAAATTTAAATTTGACATCATGGGCATGTGTAAGCTAATTCATGTTTATTTACAGATGCAGTGAAGCAGGAATCAAGATAGGATTCACCACCAGCAGAATCCAATACATAAGGGATACAAGAATAGAATAAGCGAGATTTATGCCATTATACTCATAATGACATAATAGCTAAAATTAACACACAAGTATAAGAACATCTTTGTTATTCACTATGGTATAGCGTATGTTGATAAGAAGCTAAGGAACAGTTTGACTGTGTTGAATTAGATAATGATGAATTTGAGAAGTATGTATTACTGGTAATTTAAAACAGGATGCCTCCACTACTATAGGTTACGGAATGTTACAGGATAAGAGGAAATTATAGGTAAGTGATTTGAGTTGAGGAAAACACCCACCAAGGTGAATGAGTTACTGTACTATAATGCAGATTCTGATTGCTTGAGGTGGTGATCTGGGCTTACTTAGCGATTTACACTCATCCTATTATTTAATGTTGTTTTTCCAAATCAAATAAAATAGGAGGGTGATCCCGATCCAGTCAACCTTGTTCTGGAAGCATGGAGGAAACAAGAAAAGGGAAAACTAAAGCTATGTAGGAGTGAGATTAAATAGAGGTTCATACAGCGAATAGGAATAGAAGAACAATGCTTATGAAAAGGAGAAGAAACAAAATAACAAGAAGCAGTAAGATAGATAAAGAAAATTTATACATTCAGTTGGTAGGATTTCGGAACTATATGAATGTTTGAACACATCTTTTGGATCTTCTCAAATTTTGCTTATCTGATGCATATATTTTCTTAATATGGAAGTTTATGAGCACTTGTATAAAGGTTTTCGGGCTGGGTCATTATACTGTGTGAAGTGATGCATGATTTTAAAATATTTTTTTATTTTTAAATTTATGTATATTAAAATTCACAAAATAATATATTAGTTAATAATAAAAAGATAAACTTTTTAAAAAATAATAATAAAAAGATATAGTGAAATTAATTATTTCTGAAATTATTTTATTTTGAAAAATATTTTGCCTTTTATGAAGAAGACAATTATTTTATTTTACTTTGTTTATTTCATAATATATAAACTTTATAATAGAAACAGGCATATGCATCAATAAATTTTCTTATTTCATAAATATATAAACTTTATAATAGAAACACGAATACACAACACTACATTTTATATATAAAAGTTATAAAACTACTTTTTAGTTTGCTATTTGATTAGGTTACTAGAAAGACATTGGTGGTCTTTCTATTTGGTAACATCCTAAATATTATAATTCAAAAGAATATCAAAATATTTATTAAATTGAATAATCTAGTATTTTGACAAATTAACTAATTATTAACAAAGATTAACTAGTTTTTTATTATTAAAAAAATAAAATATTTAACAACTTATTATCAAAAATCAGTAACAAGAAGCAAAATAATTAAGTTGTAAATAATAATATGCAAAAAATGGAAGAAGACAAAAAAAAAAAGAAATAGACCAGGCTTGTAGCTGTAAGAAGAGTGCTCACCTGGTTGCACTCTAGAATGCAACAAAAGAAAAGAACAAGAAGAATAAGAAGAATAAGAAAAACAAGAATAAGTAGCAGGAGTAGGAGTAGTAGTAGTGGCAGTATTAGTAATAGTTGCCCTAATAGTAGCAGTAGCAATATTACCAGTAACAATAGCAGCAACAGTAGTAGTAGTGGTAGTAGCAATAGCAGTAGTAGCAATATTAGTAGTAGCAGCAGTAGGAGTTATAGCAGTAGTACCAGCTGTACCGGTAGTAGCAATAATAACAGTAGTAGCAGAGTAGTAATAGTATTATTGGTAGTAGTAGCAGTAGTAGTAGTAGTAGTTGTACCTATAAATACCTATGTACTTGAAGGCTTTTAGTATCAACCACAAATGAAAGCTTGAGTTTTTTCAATTAGTCTTTTTTACTTCTTCCTCTCATATTTTAACAAATAATTATATTCAGTTAGTGTATCTCTTCATTTTTTTTAAAAAAATAAATCAAGCCTAATTTATGATTTTGCCATTTGTAGGTTACTTTGTACATTAAAATTATTCTTTAATTGAATTAATATGATAATAAATTTTTTTTTTCTCATTTAAATTAAATAATTAATTTAAGTAAGGAAATCTTTAAAAAAAAATGCTGGATAATTAAAATAAACTAGTACCTATAAATGCCTATGTACTTAAAATTTTTAGTATCAACCACAAATCAAAGCTTGAGTTTCTCAATTAGTCTCTCTTACTTCTTCCTCTTATATTTAACCAAATTATTATATTCAGTTAGACTATCTATTCATTTTTCTAACAAAAAAAAAATCAAACCTAACTGATCAATTTGTCATTTGTAGGTTGATTTGTACATTCAAATTCTTCTTCAATTGAATTAATATGTCAACAAAATTTTTTTCTTTATTTAAATTAATTAATTAATTAATTCAAGTAAGAAAATCTTAAAAAAAATGCTGGATAATTAATAATACTATTAAAATAAACTAGTACCTATAAATGCCCATGTACTTGAAAGCTTTTAGCATCAACCACAAATCAAAACTTGAGTTTCTCAAGTAGTCTCTCTTATTTCTTCATCTCATATTTCAACAAATTATTATATTTAGCTAGTCTATCTCTTTATTTTTTCTAACAAAAACAAATGAAGCCTAATTATTTATTTTGCCATTTGTAGGTTGATTTGTACATTCAAATTCTTCTTCAATTGATAATGAATCTTTTTTTCATCATTTAAACTAATTTAAGTAAGGAAATTTGAAAAAAAAATTCCAGATAGCTAATAATACTATTAAAATAAACTATATTTTTTATATTGTGTTCGATATAATTTTATTAAAATTTTTAATTAATTTTGTAATCTAATTTTAATAGAAATTATAATTCTAACTGTCTAAGTTTAATATAGTTTTATTCGAAGATTTATGAAAAAAAATTTATTAATAAATTTTAGTATGATTATAATTAAAAAATATATAATAAATAAATAAACTAAAAAATAATTATATGAATCATAGTAAATCTGCTCATTTCACAAGGTAAAAACTATATTAAAGACAAAATGTTTTGTTTTACTATTCAAATTTTGGTCCATTTTCTTTTATAATTATAATTGTGTATTTTATTAAAAAAATAGTCTCAACTCTTTAAATTTTTTTAAATGACTAAAACAATTAAAAGTAAATATAAGAATTCTTTTAAAGCTGCAAATAATAGGTATATGTGGTCACTTAGACCAAAATCTTTGCATAATATGTTATTACTTAGACAAAAAATAGTAACAAGTATAATTGAGCTGAAATGTTTGATTGTGCATATAATCTAATCGTTGGATCATTCAAATTTACTTAAGTCAAATTCACATCTAAAATAACGATGAATACATAGAAACCGGTTGGAAAGCAAGTCATATGATCTTTTTTTTATCTAATATATATATATATATATATATAAATTCTTTATATGTAAGTTTATGAGCACTTGTATGTGTGTTTCTGAGCTGGGTTATTACACTGTGTGAATTGATGCATGGTTTTAAAATATTCTTTTTATTTTTAAATTTGTGTATATTGAAATTCACAAAATTATATATTAGTTAATAATAAAAAGATATAATTTTAAAAAATAATAATAAAAATATATAGTGAAATTAATTATTTTATTTTACTTTGCTTATTTGATAAATATATAAACTTTATAATAGAAACACGTATACACATCAATATATTTGCATATTTGATAAATATATAAACTTTATAATAGAAGCACGTATACACATCAATACATTTTAAAAATAAAAGTTATAAAACTACCTTTTGGTTTGCTATTTGATTAGGTTACTAGAAAGACATTAGTGGTCTTTCTATTTAGTACCATTCTAAATATTATAATTCTAAATAATATCAAAATATTTATTAAATTTAATAATCTAATATTTTCATGAATTAACTAATTATTAAGAAAGATTAATAAGTTTTATTATTATTAAAAAAATAAAATAATATTCAACAACTTATTATTAAAAATCAACAAGAAGAAGCCAGAAAATTAAGCTGTGCAGGAAAATAATAATATGTTGAAAATTGAAGAATAAAAAAAAAAGAAATGGACCTGACCTGGCTTGTAGTTGTAAGAGGAGCACTCGCCTGGTTGCGCTCCAGAATGTAGCAAAAAGAAGAAAAAGAAGAAGAATAATAATAATAATAAGAAAAAGAAGTAGTAATAGCAATAGTAGTAGTAGTAGTAATAGCAATAGTAGTAATAGTAACAGTAGTAACTGTAACAGCAGTAGCAGCAGCAGCAATAGCAACAACAGCAGCAACAGCAGTAGCAGCAGTAACAACTGTAGCAGTAGTAGTATAACAGTAGTAGTAGTAATAATAGTAGTAGCAGTAACAGCAACAATAGTAGTAGTATTAGTAGTAGTAGTAGTAGTAGTAGTTGCAGTAACAGTAGTAGCAGTACTAGCAGTAATAATAATAACAATAGTAGCAATAGTAGCAACACCAGTAGTAAGAGTAATAGTAATAGTAGTAGTAGTAGTAGTAGTAGTAGTAGTAGTGGTAATACCGATAAATACCCATGTACTTGAAGGCTTTTAGCATTAACCACAAATCAAAGATTTGAATTTCTAAATAAGTCTCTCTTACTTCTTCCTCCCATATTTCAATGTAAGTATTATATTCAAGTAGCATATCTCTTCATTTTCTCTAACAAAAACAAATAAAATCTAATTGATCATTTTGTCATTTGTAGGTTGATTTGTACATTTAAAATTCTTCTTTAATTGAATTAATATGACAACGAAACTTTTTTTTCCTCATTTATGTTTATTAATTAATTCAAGTAAGAAAATCTAACTAATTAATTAATTTAAATGAGAAAAAAAAAAGTTTTGTTGTCATATTAATTCAATTTAAGAACATTTTGAATGTATAAATCAACCTACAAATGATAAAATGATCAATTAGTCTTAATTTATTTTTGTTAGAAAAAATGAAAAGATAGGCTATTTGAATATAATAATTTGTTGAAATATGAGAAGAAGAAGTAAGAGAGACTAATTAAGAAACTCAAGTTTTGATTTGTGGTTGATGTTAAAAGTCTTCAAGTACATGAGTATTTATAGGTATTGGTACTACTATTAATACTACTGCTACTGCTATTACTACTATTACTTTTACTACTGTTGTTACTGCTACTACTACTACAACAAGTACTACTGTTATTGCTTTTATTTCTACTACTGCTACTCCCACTACTGCTACTACTGCTACTAATACTGCTACTACTACTGCTGCTGCTACTGCTATTACCACTACTGTTACTATGACTACTGTTAATACTGTTATTGCTACTGCAACTATTACTGCTATTACTGCTACTGCTACTGCTACTGTTACTGTCATTGCTACTACTGTTACTATTTCTACTACTGCTACTACTCCTACTAGTATTGTTATTACTACTACTACTAATATTGCTATTGCTACTGCTGCTACTACTACTGCATGATATGTAATATCACAAAAATGCAGTTTATTTTAATAACATTATTAACTATCCAACATTTTTTTAAACTTTTCTTACTTGAATTAATTAATTAATTTAAATGAGGAAAAAAAGAGTTTCGTTGTAATATTAATTCAAATGAAGAAGAATTTAAATATACAAATTAACCTACAAATAACAAAATGATCAATTAGGTTTCATTTGTTTTTGTTAGAAAAAATAAAGAGATAGGCTAGCTGAATATAATAATTTGTTGAAATATTAGAGGAAGAAGTAAGAGAGACGAATTGAGAAACTCAAGCTTTGATTTGTGGTTGATGCTAAAAGCTTTCAAGTACATGGGTATTTATAGGTACTACTACTACTAATACTTCTACTACTGCTACTGCTACTGTTACTTATATTACTGTTACTACTGGTAAAGTCGTTACTACTGCTAAAGCCGCTACTACTGCTACTACTTTTACTATTGTTACTACTGCTATTACTATTTTATTATATGTAATAACACAAAAAAATCAAGTTTATTTTAATAGTATTAACTATCCAGTATATTTTTTAGATTTCCTTACTTTAATTAATTTAAGCGAGAGAAAAAAGTTTCGTTGTCATATTAATTCAATTGAAGAAGATTTTGAATTTATAAATCAACATATAAATAGAAAAATGATCAATTAGGCTTCATTTATTTTTGTTAGAAAAAAAAACAGATATAGGTTAGCTGAATATAATAATTTAATGAAATATGAGAGGAAAAGTAACATAGACAAATTGAGACACTCAAGTTTTGATTTGTGGTTGATGTTAAAAGCCTTCAAGTACATGATTATTTATAGGTACTAGTACTAGTACTACTACTACTACTACTACTACTACTACTACTGTTGTTGTTGTTGCTGCTGCTATTGTTATTACTATTGTTACTTTTACTACTGTTATTACTGCAATTACTATTACAGTTGTAACGGCCCTCCAATCTGTGGCGATCCGCCACAGATTGGCTATTTTCGGTCGTTTTCGGCTGAATTCGACCAAACTTGCATTGGTCCCTACGATAAAACAACCCTAGGGCCTTCGATGGGCCAAAAAATCACGAAAAACTGAGACTTATTAGTGGCGGTGCTCTCGGGTGCGGCGGCTTCTCCGGCGTGAGTCGCGTTTTGATGTTTTGCTCCGTTCAACTTGTAGAGAAAAGAACGATGATCACAGTGGTATAAAAATTGCATCGAATGGAGACTGGGAAGGGCCTCATTGGAGGCAAAAACAGAGGGAAGCCGCGACGACGCCGCCAAACTTCGGCGGGGTTTTCCGACCGATTGGCCGGTGGCTTGGCTCCGGTTTGGCCATAGGCGGATTCAGCATCGAAAAATGATCCAGGGAGAAAAAATTTACCTCGATTGGCGGTCAAAAAATTCTCTGGTGCGGCGGCGGGTGGCGGCGGCCGGCTCCTCCGGCGTCGAGTTCTTCTTCTCCGGCGAGGTACTGGCGGCTAGGGTTTTGTGGTCAGGTGTGGGTGGGGTTATTTATACCCTTTGCCTTTTAATCTCAACCGTCCATCAAGATTAAATCTGGACCGTCCGATCGCGATTTATTTGGAATTAAATCTGGACCGTCCATCGCGATGTGATCTGGGCCGTCCGTGCCTGATTGAATCTGGGCCGTCCATGCGTACATTTGATCTTGGCCGTCCGTGTGCGGGGGAACAGATCTGGGCTGTCCGATCGCGCGCACGCGGATCGCCCACGTGGCCCGTCCCATGTCAGCATTTCCTTGCCACGCGGCATGTCCTGGTTGGCCCGGAGCTGCGACCGGGCTGCTGACGTGGCTGCTGATGTGGCACAACTTTTCCAAATTGTATTTTGACCCCTGATTTCTGATTTTCTTTTCAAAAACACCCCCAGAATCTAAATTTTCACCCCTTTTTCCCAAAATCAATTTCAATTAAATCCAAATAAGAATTTTACCCAATTTTATCATTATTATTATTTTTATTTTCATTAAATTAAATTAAATTAAAATCTAAAAAATTCAAATACAAAAAATAAAAATAAAAATAATACAAAAAAAAAATAATTTGGGTGTTACAACTCCCCCCCCCCCTTAAGGAAATTTGGTCCCCCAAATTTGTCTCTCACTCTTGGTCGAACGAATGGGGATACTGGGCTCTAAAATCTGATTCTATCTCCCAAGTAGCCTTTCTGGGCGTGTGGTTCTACCACACGACCTTTACAAATGATATTTCCCGACTGGTATTTCTTCATAAGACAAGTCCTCTTGGAGTGGAAGTGGTTCATGAGCCAAGACATGAGAGGGGTCCGGGCTGTACTTACGTAGCATGGATACGTGGAACACATTGTGGACTTTGGAGAGCTCTGGAGGCAGTGCTAGTCTGTAGGCAGCAGTACCAATCATGTCCAAGATTTCAAAAGGTCCAATAAATTAGGGATTTAATTTTCCCCTCCTGCCGAACATACTAATTCTCTTGAAATGAGTGACTTTAAGAAACACCCGGTCGCCTTTCTCAAACGCTAGGTCTCTCCTCCGGGTATCTGCATAACTCTTCTGCCTACTCTGAGCTGTTTGAATGTTCTTTCTGATTTTAACTATTTTGGACGTGGTCTCTTCTACCAACTTCGGGCCGAACAATCTTCTATCGCCCACTTCTTCCCAACAAACCGGTGATCTACACGGGCGCCCATATAACACCTCATATGGAGCCATGGCGATGCTTGCTTGGTAGCTGTTGTTGTAGGCAAACTCTATCAGGGGTAGATGGTCGTCCCAATGGCCCCCAGAGTCAAGGACACAAGCTCGGAGCATATCCTCAAGTGTACGAATTATCCTTTCTGATTGTCTATCAGTTTGGGGATGGAAGACAGTACTAAGAGACAGTTTTATTCCCATAGCTTGCTGAAAGCTACTCCAAAATCGAGAAGTGAACCTGGGATCCCTGTCGGATACTACTGTTACTGGAACTCCATGCAATCTGACTATCTCCCGGATATACATCCTTGCCAACTTGTTCAAGGAATCGGTCATCCTGATGGGTAGGAAGTGGGAAGACTTGGTAAGTCGGTCAACAATTACCCATATGGCATCATGTCCTGCACGTGCCTTGGGTAGCCCCAATACGAAGTCCATGGTGATATGTTCCCACTTCTACTCCGGGATCGGTAAAGGCTGAAGTAACCCACCTGGGTGCTGATGCTCTACCTTGACCTACTGACATACCAAGCATTTAGATACAAAGTCGGATATGTCTCTCTTCATCCCATTCCATCAAAATCGAGGTCGCATGCTTTGGTACATTTTGGTGCTTCCTGGATGCATAGCAAAATTCGAGCTATAGGACTCTGTCATGATGTCTCTTTTTAACTCACTGTCATATGGGACACATACCCTGTCTTGGAAACGAAGTAATCCATTGGCAGAGATTCGAAATTCTGAGCTCACTCCCTGTTCTGCATCCTTCTTGCGGGCTACCAGGGCGGGGTCGACTGACTGGGCTTCCCTTATTCTCTGGATTAACTCGGGTTGGACTGTTAGGCGGCCCAAACATGTGACTCTCTTCAGATCCTGAAGTCGAACCTGTTGCATGGCCCCAATTGGCCTATATTCTAAAACCATCAAATAGGCTAAGATACCTGCACTTTTCCTGCTGAGAGCATCTGCTACCACGTTGCCCTTACTCGGATAGTATAAGATATCACAATCATAGTCCTTAAGGAGTTCCATCCACCTTCTCTGACACATGTTAAGATCCTTCTGAGTGAATATGTGTTTCAAACTCTTATGATCGCTATAGATCTGAAAGGTCTCTCCGTATAAATAATGGCGCCAGGTTTTCAAGGCGTGTATGATTGCGGCAAGCTCCAAGTTATGGGTGGGATAGTTCTTCTCATGATTCTTTAACTGTCTGGACCCATATGCTATAACCTTTCCATACTGCATCAGGACACAACCCAGGCCTAGATAGTAGGCATCACTATAAACTGTATATCCTCCCGATCGACTCGGTAAAGCCAGCATGGGTGCAGTAGTCAGCCGCTTCTTTAATTCTGAAAAACTTCTTTCGCAGTTCTTATTCCATTCAAACTTGGCATTCTTCTTTGTGAGTCGGGTTAGAGGAGCTGCTAGACTGGAGAATCCTTCAACGAACCTGTGGTAATAACCTGCCATTCCCAGGAAGCTGTGGATTTCCTTAACTGATGTCAGCTTCTCCCAGCCAAGTACCGCTTCAACCTTTTTGGGATTCACTGATACCTCTTCCTTCGA
>NW_019014636.1:375926-389893 GCF_000150535.2 Carica papaya
GACACACCAGAACCCTTTGGACGCAAAAAAGTAAAAATTTCTCTTTGCTCGAAATTCAATTTAAGCACACCCATGGCCAAATCGAAGCAAAAAGATTGGCCAATTGGGCGAGAAATGCTAGCAAAGCCCTGCGCGCCGCCGTGGGAAATTTCACAAAATGCCTCCGATGAGGCCCTTCTTGATTCTCGTTATGTGTAATTTTTCTATCGTTATGATCACCGTGTCCTTTTCTACAGGTTGACTGTAACAAAACACTCAACCGCAACGTGAGCCAGAGGAGCCGCCGCATCGGAGAGTCCCACCGCCAGTGAGTTTCAGTTTTTTGTATTTTTTCGGCCAACCGATGCCCTTTAACGTATTTTTTAACAGGAATCGATGCAGAATCGGCCGAATTTGGTCGAAAATGGCTGAAAACAATCCACCCAAGGTGGACTACCGTCGCTATCGCATGGCGGAGCTGCCATGTCGGAATTCTAAAATTGGCCAAGTGGGCCCCAAGATTGATTTTGAGTTTGTTTGGGATATTTGTAGGTACTATTAGTATATTTTAATTTCTGAAAAAATTTAAAAAACCCAAGAATTGCCCGTAGGTACAGTTGAAATAAATAATAACATAGTATTTTGTGCGAATTTAGTAAATGTGCATCATTAATTACAGATTGTTAATAGAGACAGAACTGAAAATTGTTCTTTGTTGATTTCTATTGCTTTATTTTACAGTTTAAAAGCATGATAGTATATGATTTATCAAATTTATAGTTTGAGTGCATGTATTGCTACCTTATGTGACCACCTGTTTGGTTGAAAAATTGAGATATGATTGTATTCCCTGATGCATATTTGTTTGCGTATGTGATTATGGTTGATTTGAAAAATGGAGACTAACAGAAAATGGAAAAGTTGTGTGGGAAAATGAATAGATGAAGACGGTAGCCTTACTGGATATCCTGGGAGATGGTAGACGGATCAGGTACATAAGGAACCCTACCGTGAACGTTGTCTCATACCAGACGGGGTATAGAGACATGATAATTTGGCACTCATACCGGACGAGGTATGTGAATGGTCCGCTTTACCCTCATACCGGAGGGGGTATCGAGGTTTAATAATTTGACACTCATACTAGACAAGGTACAGGGACAGCTCGTAATTGAAATTGTTAAAGGAAAGGGTTTGCGTGTAGCGGAGACATCCCTATGAACCCCATGGATACTAGTAGGCTGGTGAAAAAAGTGACAGTTATTATTTGGTTTATTGACAATGTATATAAACTTGTGATATGTGTTATATTGCTGATTTTACATGAAACTATGATCTGTATGATATTAATTGTTTGCATAGGTTGTTTTTATGAATCCCACTACGGTAAATGAACGGTAAATAGTTTTATTTATGATAAACGAATTTATTTAAATTAAGTACTTCATTGTGTTTTGATTTTATACCAACCTTTACTTCTGTGTCGGTGATATAATATGATATTCTTACTGGGCTAATGTAGTTCATCCCTTATTTAACTATTTTAGATCAAGAGGACCGGGTTCTAAAGCCCGATCTGTATGAGGATTACAAGTAGATACTAGATTTCTTTATTTCCTGTTTATTTCCTTATTCTTGTGTTTCTTTCAAAAGAGTAAATTATGTAACGCTGTTTGATACTTTAAGTTATTTGTGTAAGGAATGTAAACCCTGAACATTTATTACACTTCCGCACTTTAATTATCTTTTATTTCTTTTGGATATTTCCGTGATCGTTACAACCTTAGGGAGGTCTAAATTCAAATAATAATGTAACGCCCACTAATTTTATAATAATAATTATTATTATTATTAATTTTATTTAGTTTATTTTATAATTTTTGAATTTTAATTGATTTATTTAATTTAATTTAATTTAATTTAATAAAAATAAAAATAATAATAATGATAAAATTGGGTAAAAATATTATTTGGATTTAATTGAAATTGATTTTGAGAAAAAGGGGTGAAAATTAGGATTCTGGGGGTATTTTTGAAAAGAAAATCGGAAACCAGGGGTCAAAACGCAATTTAGAAAAATTGTGCCCCGTCAGCGCCACGTCAGCAGCCACGTCAGCGGCCCAGTCAGTAGCCCTGGCCAACCAGGACTTGCCGCGTGGCAAGACCACGTCGACCCGGGAACGGGCCACGTGGGCGATCCGCGTGCGCGCGATCGGACGGCCCAGATGCGTCCCCGCGCGCACGGACTGCCCAGATCAAGCGTGCGCACGGACGGCCTAGATGCACGCGCACGGACGACCCAGATGCACGCGCACGGACGGTCCAGATTCAATCAAGTACGAACGGCTCAGATTTAATCAAGATGGACGGCTGTGATTAAAAGGCAAAAAGGTATAAATAAAACCCCCACACCTGACCACAAAAACCCTAGCCGCCTGCCCTCGCCGGAGAAGACGAACCAGACGCCGGAGGAGCCGGCCGCCGCCACCCACCACCGCACCGGAGAGTTTTCCGACCGCCGATCGAGGTAAATTTCATACCTCCGACTCGTTTTTCAATGCTGAGTTCCCCTGTGGCCAAATCGAAACTAAAATCCCGGCCAAACGGCCAGAAAACATGGCTGAAACCCAGCGGCGCCGCCGCGCCCCTCCTCGGTTTTTGCCTCCGATGAGGCCCTTCCCGGTCTCCGTTTGATACAATTTTTATATCATCGTGATCACCATTCTTTTCTCTACAGGTTGATCAGAGCCAAATCACCAAAAATCGAACCTCGCCGGAGAGCCGCCGCACCCGAGAGCACCATCGCCGGTAAGCTTCAGTTTTTCATAATTTTTTGGCCCCCCGAGGGCCCTAGGGTTGTTTTATCGTAGGGACCGATGCAAGTGTGGCCGAATTCGGCCGGAAACGGCTGAAAACAGCCAACCCGAGGCGAATCACCGTCGCTTGCCATCGCCGGAGCACGGCGGAGCCGCAGTGCCGGAATTGCGATATTGGCCGAAAGGGGCCCTGGGTCTAATTTGGGATTTTTTGGGACACGTGCAGGTACCAGTAGTGTGTTTCAGTTCCCTAGGAAAAATTCAGGGAAAATTAGGGAAAGTCTGTAGGCGCACTGTAGAGCCGTATTCGGACCCCGAAATAAGTAAGGACCCCCTCACCCTATTTCCTATCACGGTATTAAAGTTCTATAAATGATAAAACGGTATTTCATGAATCAACAGATGTTTGAAATTGTTTAAAGTCGCTAATGGAGCCCGAGTCTGGTGTGTTTATCGGTTAGCTGTTGTTTGGCCTATTTTACAGTTTTAAATGCAGTATGAGGTCTGATGTTTTCATTTCATAGTTTCGTGTGCATATATTACTGTTTTATTGATTATGGGTTGAATGACTGAGAATCCAATGTTGTATGTTGTCTTGACTGGCATAAATTACTGGTTTGCTTGTTTGTGTGTGAATTGATGATGTTGATTGAGGAAAAGGGGAATGAAAGGTTATGTAAATTGATAATTGCATAATGTGGTCAGCCTGACTAGATATCCTAGGAGATGGTGGATGGACCGGGTCCGTAGGGAACCCTACCGGGATTGTGGTCTCTCATACCGGACGGGGTATGGAGACCTTATGTGTTTTGGCACCCATACCAGACGGGGTATGGGGACGACCCCTTTCACCCTCATACCGGACGGGGTATGGGGACGGCCCTGGAATCTGATTACAAGTGTTAAAGGTTCACGGGTAGCGGGACCCCTATGGATCCCCATGGATACTAGTAGGCTGGTAAATGAGGAAAAATATGTTGTGTAATGATTGAATTGCAAAAGGAGTGATAAGTATTATGTTATACAGTTCATATGATTTCATGATGATGATAATGTTATTGCTTTCGTATATTGTTTTATGAATTTCACCGAGGTAAGTGGATAGTAAAGGATTTTATTATTGATAAAAGAATTTGTTGTAAATTATGCTCCATTGGTCTTTTTGTGTTTTCTACCCACCTTTACCTCCGTGACAGTGAGATAGTGTGATGTCTTTACTAGGCTGGTATAGCTCATTCCTTATTTAATCATTTCAGATCAGGAAGACATTGTTCCCGAGCCCGTTCTGCAGGAAGATGGTGAAGAGGACGCCTGAAGACTCCGTAGTTATATTTATAGCTTTTATTTTCGAGTTTCTCTTTTAGTTAGTTTGTTCTTTTATACTTTGAGCACGTTTTTGGTTTTAGTGTAAGAGATGTTAATCAAAATTTTTATTACGCTTCCGCATTTGACCTTTTTAATACACATATTTTATTTTAAAATTCCGGGGCCGTTACAAATAATTTGTATATGTATTTGTTATGTGGACTAACTATATATATCAGAAACAATTACATTAGAAATTATAGAAGTTAATTAAGAAAATATCTAAATAAATAAGTTTATGGAGTAATTGATCACATAACTAGAACAATATGTAAATGTCATAG
This sequence comes from Carica papaya, assembly GCF_000150535.2. The sequence continues at coordinate 380,371 of NW_019014636.1, forward strand.
CTAATTTATTATACAAGACCAACATATTTTATGCCAAAAGTTATCTTAAACCTGTGCTTGTTACTCTAGTATCGTCCAAAACTAAAAATGAAAAATTTGTGGACATAATATATTAATAATTTTATCTTAAGTTAATTTTGTTGTTGTTTCTTCTTCGTATAAATCTATTATACCTTGAGTTCAATGCTTTTAAATAATTTACATAAAAAAATAGTTAATTAAGATAACACAACATACTAAGCCATATTTATTCATTAAAATTATTAATTAACAATTAACGAAGTCTTTAATAATTTTATTCATATAAATTCCCTTTCTTTCATTGACTAAATTAAAAAAAAAATTAAAGGTTTACTTCGAGAAGCAATTATATAAGTATTAAACTATCTTTTCTTCTTCTAACCTATATGAATATGATCTAAAGGCAAGAAGAAAAAGAAGAATCATTAACTTTCTTCTTGAGAATGAAGTACTACACCTATAAAATCTAGTTATTGAAAATAGTTGTCCATTGATTGTATAACAAAAGTATTTTTTTTTTTAATTTTGCATAGATTAGTTAATTGAACTGTAGATATATAACTTTCAAATAAAATTCACTTAACGAGTCCATTCATGCATGTTTAAGCAAGTACATTTTAAACACAACGCCTCCCACTTAAGATGCAAGTATACATATAGAATTTTTTGAATAATAGACAATAAAAAGAGTAAAGTAAAATTGACTATATAGTTTGATGTCAATAAAAGATTTAATTATAAAATTTAATATTAACCAAAATAATGAAATTGAAAATAGTACCTATAGTAATGTTTGAAAATATTTTTCCGATTAAAAACTAATAAGCCTTTACAAAGACAAGTCTCAATGATGATTCTAATTATAAAAACAAATTATTAAGGAAATTAATTCTAAAATTGCGCACAATCACAATAAAGTAAAAATAAAATTAACATAATATAATATTTAATGTGGTTCGACAGTGTGCCTACACTCACAGGTAAGATTGATAAAAAAACTTTTATAATATAATAATTTGATAGTACATCACTAATAGGTTAACAGGTTAATATATAGAGAAATTATGAGAATTTTTCTCCCACAAAACTCTCCATGATATACATAAAATAATGAACAAGATAATTACAACACATTTTCTTAGGATGAATACAAATTTCTCAGGATAAATATAACTATCATCTAGATATGATATCCCCATATTCAAGCTATATCAACAAATCTTTTCATTGGCTTGAATTCTCTTTATCATCAAAGAAACTAACCGTCTCATCACACTATCTTACTAATATCCCCTCACAAAAACACACCGAGTATCACATACTTTAACCAAGTTTAGGTTATGTCTAAACTTGCTAATTGATTCCCAAATGAAGTGATAACTACCGTGAAGTTCTTCACACACAACACCAACCCCGTGATCTGCATTTGAACTCCCTGATTCCTACAGGTCAACTGTTTATTGATAAGGCATACGCAACAAAATTTTTATATATCTTTGGTGATATAATCCGTCTTATCTTCCTGCTTGTTGCGATGTTATATGACTATTGTTGATTGGTTGTACTACCTTGTACATCCCTAAATTGAGTTACTAAAGAATCAATCACTAAATCCACTTGTTTTTTAACACTAGGATCTGATTCTGCTATTAGCTTCTCCTTTTGACTATCTAGTGAAACAGACTCATTGAATATCACATCTCTACTGATAACTAATCCTGGAGATTTAGGATCACTGCACCACAATCTGTACCCTTTAACTCCATATGCATACCCTAGAAATATGCATTTTTTTTGCACTTAACTCAAGCTTACAATCCCTCACATGAGTATAAGCAAGACAACCAAACACTCTCAACTGAAAGTAATCAACAGGTGAAGCAGACCATACCTTAAAAAGAAGTTCTAAGCTCAATAGCTGTTAATGGAGATCTATTAAAAAGTGTAAGTGCAAGTATTATGAAATCAATGAGCAGTATTTCAAGAAAATTATTAATTATATCAATATAATTTTGAAATCTTTATAATATTTGAGAAACATCTGCGAACGATGAAGTTATCGAGATATGTGAAAGTGAAGTTGTGGTTTATGAGAATGTGAAGTTTTTGACTCTATACTAAAGAACTGATTGAAAATCTCTATTAGATTGAAATATTTTACGACCAAATTCCTCTTATAAATGAAAAACTATAAAGATTTAAACTCTTAATATGTCTATTTTTCGAAATCTAAAAAGAATAAAAGAAAATCTCAGTGTTTAATAAACTTAAACTGAATATACAATATCTGTTCTTTAGTTTCTTACATACAAAAGTTTGCAAGTTTTGTGCACATTAGGTTTGCAAGTCTTGTGCACATTTTTTAGTAGAGGGTATATGTTTTTATGTTTTTTTATTCGTTGAAAAGATGAGAAAGTAATATTTTTTAGTAAGTAATTTATAGTTTTTCCAATTTAGACTTTCTTTTGAGAAAGTATTTGACTGTATTCAAAAAAAATCCAACCAACCATATTACTATGTAATAAATTTACCTATTTAGACATAATAAATAAATTTATATGTTTGAGAAAATTACTTATTTACGCTAAAATAATATCAAAATAAAAAATTAAATAAAAAATAAGTTTGAAAATGCCACATTTCTAATTAGGAGGATACACAAGAAAATATATTCTATTGAATTTATACTGCAACAAATAGACAAGAAAGTATAATACATGTTTTTTATTAATCAATTCAGTTACATACTGGATATAGACAAATTTTGTTATCCTTATAAGTATTTAGCCCCTCCCTCTTTTTCATAAACATTTTGTCTTATTTTGGACCAATATCTATAATTAAAATTTTATTTTAATTGGATTAAGGTTAATTAAAATATTTGTATTATTATACCTCACAAAACTAATGTGAGATTTCACATATCTAATTTTATATTTTTTGTATCTAAATAATTGTAAAAATATTGTTTTGATGTATGCATATCATGAGCTTATATATACATACATATTTACAACTCACAGTTAAGCAATTATTTATATATTTACGCCTATAATTTGTGTTTTATCCATTCAAATATGTTCTACTCATTTTTAATATCAGTTCAAGTAATTGTATTTTTACTAAGATCATAATATTTATGACAAAAAATTCAAATATTTTTATTATTTTTTAAAGTTAAAATTAAAATTTAACTAAGAAAATAGAAGTACATTCCTATTTTTATATTTGTAAATTTGATTTACTCTTATATATTTAATTAAAAAAAAATAAAACTACATAACTTTGCAAAATAGATCTACTTATCGTTAAAAGATTAATTTTTTCTAAACCTGGTTCACTTTAATATTATTTGAACAAATCAAAATCATGTCTTGCTCTGAGTGGAGTTAATATTTTTCTTTTGTATGAAACACTTTTAAGATCAAACGAACCACATTTCTTCGTGAATGTTAGTAGTTCATTGATGAGAAGAGGTTGGAAAAAGTGTGAACATAGTGATAAATATAAGCACAATTGAAATTTATGAAGAATTATATATTTGTATATTGATAAAATAATTTGTTTCTGATTTAAGTAAAACAAACAAATTAGATAATTTATGGGTATAAACAATTTTGTAAGACAAGAGATGCCAACAATTTTTGGTGCCTCTTAATGCAGGGTTTGTAAACAAAATGATTGTGGCAATTCAAAATTTGTAAATGACCATTTTGTTTTTGTTAGACTGCTAATTCTTCTCAATCACAAAGCTCTCCATCTACAGTACAAGTAAAACATAAATGAAATTATATAGTGCATCATTTTAAATTTTATAGTTGAATAAAAATTTATTGTGCATGAAAAAGCCATAAACGGTTGAATTGCCTAATGTTAATCATAATACAATACATTCTAATTGATATTAATTATATTAAATACCAAAAAATTGCATTAAGTCTTCTTTTGTATTAATTAAATTAAATACTAAAAACTCACATCAAAGTTACTTTTATATTTAAAAAGATTTATTGTATAATTGGTACACAAGTATAAATTAAATTATATTTTTATATTTTAAAAATTCAAAAACTTAATCATTAAATAAATAACTGTTATATATATATATATATGTTATCATATTAATTTAATTTAAAAATATTTATTACATAATCGATAGTCAGGTAAAAATTAAATTATATTCTTATATTTTTATATTTAAAAATAAATAACTGTTATATATATTATTATATATTTAATTTTTTTATATTAAAAATTAATTATTATATAGTTTATATTGGACTAACAATTAAATTTATATATATTTTAAAAATTTATTTTTTATATTACATACCGTATTTGCTTCACACAATTGTTTAAGAAATACTATTGGAGGTGTTCACTATATTATTCTGAAAAATTATTATAATTCGTTCTGAATCCAGAATAATCAATAGCATCAAAGCTCAATAAGAATCAATGGTGGCCGTAGCATACACAGGTTCAACGATCCATCCAGTAGCCAACCAAAGAATAAATTCGACGGAGGAAAGGCAACGAACACCTTTACTGGACAACCCCCAGGAAACAGAAAGGGAAATGGTAGCTTCGTCTTCGTCTAAACTTTTGGCCGCGGCAGCTGAGAAGTTGGTTTCGGCGGCTCGGCGCCAAGCCCTGACTCTAACAGACGCCGCTGCCGCCAGAATACGGCACCTTCTCCAGCAGCGACAGCGTCCTTTTCTTCGGCTCGGCGTCAAGGCGCGAGGCTGCAACGGCTTGTCCTACACCCTCAACTATTCAGGTTTTCTTCCCCTTCAATAGTATAACGTGAATTTCTATACGATACCCTTTATCTTGTTTGATTAGTTAACCGATTCATGAATTGTTTTCGTTTTTCTTTTAATTTTGTTATCTTGAACTTGTTCTGTCTCTTGTGATTTATGTTGTATTTCTGTTTACAGCAAGAAAAACGATTAAATTCTCTCACTGCTACCCTTGGGTATCATTTATTTGTTAAAGCACTTGTTTAGCTGATCTAAACGAGAGCTGTAATTTATGTTTTTGATCATGTAAGGACGAAATAATCGTGAGATACGAGTTGCTGGGTTTCTCTCCATATTCTATTGTAGTCTGTGGATTCTGGAGTACCATTTTGACAATTCAATAAGCAACACAAGATTCAGCCATGGTCATACGCAGGATGAGTAATTTGGGGAGATTCTTGATTAGATAAACACCTTTGAGATCATGTATAATTCAAGGTTTTTGTATTAAGATTGAACATCCAGCATTCAGGAGAGAATTCCTCTTATATTCCTAAATTTACTGTGGGTATGGTTAATTATATTCAATTGCATTGGACCCATTTCATTACCCTTGCTAACTCTGCCAAACAGAGAATAGGTGATCCCTGGAACTGGCATTTTTTCAAATGGATACAAAAAGCTTTACCACTGAAATTGAGGAAGTTCTTATTCCCGGCAAGCTTCCATACCTGGATGATCATCTGTCTGATCTAGAAGACGAGTTGGCTATACAACAAACAACTGTGATGTTATCTGATAGAATGAGTAATTTGAGTCCATGGGCAGAAGGACTAGTATCATTTAAGGGCTTTATCAAGTGCCGAATTGCCTAAAACCACCTGATGGTCATATTAGACAAATGACCTCCCCACTTACTTCCATGTCAAAATAAAATTTCCAAAAACTATCTGAAGCCTTTGCTCTGGAATAACTTGTAAGCTCTGGGGCAAACTGTACAGTAATTAATTAATTGACAAAGTTGCAATGTTAAGGTGTTAAAAGCGATGCTATTAGATGGTAAACAAAAAGGCAATAAATTGAGATGCTTTTTCTCACTAGTTTACCTCTTGGACATCTTAGTTTAGGAAGTTCCCTTCGGTCCGTCTTCTATTTAATTTTGCTATTTGTAAATTCTAATTTCATATTAGTATTGCCATGTACAATTAAACATGGTTTACTATTTCTTTAAGAAAAAAAATAGTTTACAATGTTTGAGTCATCCCACCCACAAGAACTCAAAGTTTGGATGAGGATGATTCAAACAGAAAAAATTGTGTTTTAGTTCTGCGTATCAAGGGTAATATAAACAATTAAACTAGAGATTAGCTAGGAATTTAATGAGAACAAATTAGACAGGCTGTATTGTACTGGGATTTTAAGAATCTGCCCTGTTTTGAATTGTGTGTTTTGTGTGGTATGTTTGTAAAAGTACGAGGTAAGTCTTTTTCATTATCTCTCTATTGTATTAGTTTATGCAAATATTGTTGGAATGTTTGGATAGACTTTCCATTTTGTGTCATGGTATCCATTTGACATGGTAGTTCAGAAAAATATGCAAGTACGTATACATGTAACACTTCAGTTCAATTCTGGAAGTGTTCTTATAAAATAATTTCTCTGAATAATCATTTTCTCTTTCAAACTGAAATAGAACATTTGTACTTGAGAAGTGTAGCACAGTGTTTGATGTTCTTTGGCATTTAATTTTCAGATGAGAAGGGGAAATTTGATGAGATGGTTGAAGACAAGGGTGTGAAGATATTGATCGATCCAAAGGCCTTAATGCATGTGATTGGGACCAAGATGGACTTCATTGATGACAAACTCAGGTAAATAATGGCTGCTTTTATACCTAATTACGTCATGTAGGCACATATCAAATAAAGTAATTAATTAAATGCATTTTTATAGATGAATCCATGCGTAATTGCAACCTGTAACAATGATGAATCCACTACACCTGGACATTTGATGTCTTCTTTGCCTTGCATCACGGAGGGATAATGCTTATTCCAAAGAACCTTGAGGTTGTTGTGTTCCCACACGCTTCATTTTCCTGACTTTGATGCATGTATTATAGATTTTTGTGTTGCTGACTACGTGAGCAAGAAATTTGAGGTCGTAGTTTCTCAAGAAAAAGAAACATTAGGTTATGTATTTCCATCATGCTTGGGGTTCCACTTGCAAAATACAACATAGATTGATTGTGTTACCATGCTTTTAACTTAGTACAGGATTATTAACCCGCATTACAGGTGAATTAAGCACTATGATAGTGAATCCCTCTCCATGAGAATAGGCAAGAATTTCCTAACCAACAGGCCAAGACACCGGTTCCGAACTTCTAATGGGATTTAATTTTTATACAGACATCCGGTATATTCCCAATAATGAATTTAATGCTTCTTATTAACATGATTTCCAAGTATCAGGGAAACTAGCCTTTGGCATCTCAACCTTATGTTTGAGAATGCGTGTCTTTAAGTGAGCAATTTTTCCTAGGATCAAAGAGCTGATTTTATTTTCACGGTTCTCCTTTCCTTTGTGTCTCAAATATTTAGTATGTTTGTCGCTTATGCAGATCTGAATTCATTTTTATCAATCCGAACTCTAAAGGGCAATGCGGCTGTGGTGAATCCTTTATGACAACGAGCAGCACCAAATCTGCTAAGCATGGTGGCAGTTAGAATTTTTGTCACTGGTCATCCCTGAAGCTCTTTTGTATATGTTCTTTTACCAACCCAAATATTCTTGAATGCTAGAGATTTTTGTTTGCTTAAACAAATTTGTATTAAGTTTCTATTTGGGATAGGGTTTTAAGTTATGGAACAAAGTGGAATATGGGCTATTCTTGGAAGGAATGTAAAATTTGTAGGTAATGTATTTACAAAGATCTACTTATTTTAATTAAAAGATAAAAATTGTGTTCATGTAAAAGTGAAACACTATATTTTGGATTTTATTAATTTTTATATAATTTAATGATGATAGTATATTTTAAAATTTTGTATAAAATTTTGATAGAATTCAGAATTTATTGGTTCAGACCACATGTGATTTCATATCTAACAATCTTTTTTTATCATATTAATATAACTCATATTCTCCTAGTTGTAGTAATACAATTATGTTTTGTTATGAATATCTATGTCTAGTATAATTTAGATATTGATTAGTAAATTATTTTTAATCAAACAATTTATACTATCCTAAAAAGTTGTACATTATCTTAAAAAATTTATATCAAATAAATATACTCTACACAATTTATTATTTAATAATTTAAAATATAAATATTAAACTTGCAACAAAGTACAACTAGTACATTAATTTAAATATAAATATTATTCATTATTATTTTTTTTATTATTTGATCCTAGTAATTAATAAAATCACTATTGAGTCATGGATAGTACTGACAATATATAATTTAATATTTACAAATTATTTATAATTTATATATTTTAGGCATAATAAATTTTGTATTTCCAATTCTCAATAAGAGAATTAAAAAAATATCTCACTTGAATTATATACGAAACACACTTCATACTCTTTACAACCCCAATGTCAGATTCAGCTTATTGTAATCTGTTGAAGAAAACGTAAATATCAACATAATTAAGAGACTAAATCAGTCAGTTTTGTTTCCCAGACCATCTGATTGTTTCTGTCCAGAGGCATTGCACAGTAGTCAAGAACTTAGATGATTATCCTTATGATTAACCCTAGGAGAAGATATCCTGTGTTTGGACCACTCTTCCAAGGCTTTGTGATGAAGAGAATTCATCCGAATGTAAGGCCGTCTTTCCCGGATGTACTTCTCTGCATTTTTCCAATCTTCTACCACACCTAAAGCCACCAATATTGCACATGCCACAGCAACACTTCTTCCATGACCTATGGGAAGCATTAAACAATTGAAACAAACTGTTATTGAAGAAATACATCCATATGTCAACAAAGACTACTAACTCGAAACTGTGGAATTGACTCTTGATCAAAATAAGCAATAAGAGGCTAACAACCTGAGTTCCAGATAGAGCAACTCTATGAAAGGAAGATGCAAATGTAATTATATTCTATACATTCCCAGCAATTATATAGTCAGTCCAGAATGAGAGGAAAACATGCATCAGCTACTTTTAACAAAAACAAATAATAAAGGGGTTGCAAACTTTATAGGGTAGAGTGTTGTGACCGAAAAACCTGATCTGTTCGCTAGGAAGGTTTACAGGCGCAGGACCCACAGTTTCAAGATGGGATCAACTTCTTCTTAACATAGATGGTTTGGACGTTCTTACCTAGACTCTTTCAACTTTAGAATTGCAGACAGTATTTAGAATAGAAGTTTGGTTTAGTAAGTATTTTCCCTTGGCTAGCAGTAATAGGTTTAGATCCTAGAATTTAGGGAGGCTAATTGCCATAGCATTGACCATGTGTATATGCATCTGTAGAAAGCAAATAGAGGAAATAATATACAGGTTCCCTACCAATCCCCTATTGCATTTCATCATACTTCACAAGAAGGAATTCTCAAAGCAAGCAGCTCACCTTTTTCCCAAAAAAAATGCATTAACATAGAAGAGAAAAAGATACAGCAACAAAGGACAAGAAACAGATTTCTAGACAAAGCCCACCAAACTGTCTAGAGTCCTTGATATTTGAGCCACTTAGGGATTAAACCAAAAAGGTTGGACTTAGACTGGAGTAAAAGA
>NW_019014636.1:404052-428956 GCF_000150535.2 Carica papaya
ATTGCAGGTTGGATGGGTGGTGCACCTAGGCCGCACAAGAGCCGCGATTGATTGTTCCAGTGGAAGGCCGTGGTAAGGTCCTTCCAGTTGCAGGCGACTGGATTCAGTGATTCTAGCCACTGCACTCCTAAGACGACATCGAGACCCGTTAGAGGTAAGGAAAACAAAGTAAGGAGAAAAGAGATACCTTGGATGTGCATTAGTACACCACCGAATCGTCCCTGGCACCGCATGGGACTCCCATATGTTATTTTGACAAAGAAAGGTTTTATGGGTGTTACGGGAAGCCTCAGCCAACTGGCCACTTTTTCATTAATAAAATTGTGTGTTGACCTGCTATTGATGAGGACAATAACAGTTTGTTGTCGGATTGTGGCCTCGACTCTCATGGTGCGGGTAGTAGCCCAACCAGTGAAGGTATGTAGTGAGATTTCGGGTTTGCCAACTTCTGCCTCTTCGTCTTCGCTCTGTCCTCCTTCGAGCAAGAGCAATTGTGGTTTTTGGCACCGGTGGCCCGCGGTGAATTGTTCATCACAATTAAAACATAAGCTCTGGATTCGCTAACGCTGCATTTTTTCTCAAGAGAGACGCTTCGGGGCGGCGGCGGCGGTGGCGGGAACTAGGGTATAGGAGGCTTGATCGGGTAAAGACAAAATGAGTTGTACTCGCCTCGCTCGGTTTAATCTATTTTGCCGACCCACTTGTTCTTCTCGAACACAGGCCAATCCAATAGCGTCCTTCAGTGTTCTCGGCTGGAACATGCGGATATTGTCTGCAATCTCTAGTTTGAGCCCACCCATGAAGGCCCCAACTAACGCCCGTTGAGTCCATCAATGGACCCTATTGCCCAACCGCTCAAAGTCCCGTTGGTAGTCGCGTAAGGGCCCCGTCTGTCGGATACGGGTCAGGGCCTCGTTTGGGTCTTCAAAGTCCGTTGGTCCTAACCCCATAATTCTTCCACGAACCCGGTTCAAGAGATCTCTCTTTTTTCATTTTTGTAGGTGCGATTCACCCACTGCCATCATTGGTTGGCCTCGCCCTCCAGGTGGTAGGATGCCAAAGCCACCCGATGCGGTGCGACAATTCCTTGAAAGTCGAAGTACTAATTGGCTCGACTCAGCCACTCGGTTTGGTCTCCACCAGAAAAGGTGGGGAACTCCGGTTGTTCTTGGGAAGAAGGGCCGCTCGACATCGTCGATTGTAGGGTCGGGGTGTGATGGATTGATGAGCGATGCCCGGTGGTTACTGAAGCCTTCCTGTAAGGAGACGATTGCTTCCGTCAATCGTTGGAGATTTTCTTCAATGGCTTGGAGTTTATTAGCCGTGCCACTCTCCATTCGACTAACTTGGTCTTGTAAAGTACCGAGACCAGTTTCGAGGTTCTCAATACGTTTTTTGTTAGACGTCATTTTAGCCAAGCTCTTATACCACTAATACGTCTCAGTCAGAACTTCACACGCAGGTTTAGTTTTCTATTTTAGGTGAGAAAAGGCCAGAAAAAGTTTTGAATTTCTTGACTGCTTTATTGATGAATGTCGAGACCTTTAAATAAGCATGAGTACAATTAACTGGATAATTTTAGATAAGAACAGAAGATACAAATAAATCAAAAGGAATTTTAAAAAACAAATGCCAGTGCTGAAATTCTGGAGTGGATAGCAGCTTGTCCGTGATTTTTGGGTAGACTTCTTCCTCTGTTAGTTGCAGCCTGTGCAGAGCAGCTGGGGTGATCAGTTATCCAAGTATCACAGATTCTGTTTGACCTTCCTTTGTGATCTTCGGATCTTATCACAACTCATCTTTAACCACAAATGCAAAGTAGAAAAGTAATAGGTGGTCAGAGGCAGTAAGCTATTAACTGTGTGCACTGAGATCAGTGTTACTGCTATTATTGACTAAACTAATAAAATGTGACTGCTGATTGGTTTGACAATTTCTTCACTTGAAATTGATTTATCAAATCAAGTGTTGCTTAAAAGTTTTTCGGTGGCACATTTTGGTTACCACAGCCTTGTCTTTTTCTCCTTTGTGAAGTCTTCAGCTGGACTAGCAAAAGTGCACAACGCCCAATTCTGCTTTGCTATTTTCTTTTATGTTGTGCCTTGATAGGCTGAGCTGTTTACATTTTTTGCTATGTCTTTGTTTCTTATGAGCCCCACGTGACAGGCCACTAGGTTCTGATTGTTTCAACTTCAATGAGAAGTTCTCTTTAATCTTTTCCTGTCTTCGTTTTTGTTCAGGAGGGAGGCATGGGTCTTACGAAGAGTGTTGAGAAGTTCAAACCCCGATGTGGTTGTCGATTTGCTACTTATGCCTACTGGTGGATAAGGCAATCAATTAGGAAAGCTATATTTCAACATTCCAGGACGGTCCGCTTACCGGTAATTTCGATTGGCTTACTTTCTTTTGATGATCATTTATCTTTTTTGTATTCTTTTATTCCTTTTGGGAACCCACCTTTCTAAATTGCCTTTTCCATAGAGTCAGTTGATATTGGAAAGGGACTATTAAATTCTGAACATGTTTATATTCATCATATATTACAAGTAAGCAGCATAGTAATGCCTTTTTCAGAACCAACTTATTATTTTCAGGAGAATGTATATAGCCTCCTGGGCAAGTTAATGGAGGCAAAGAGATCATGCGTTAGAGAAGGAAGTCATTATCCAACAAAAGAAGAATTGGCGAGACGTGTTGGAATCACAGTTGATAAGTTGGAAAAGTTGCTGTTCAGCACAAGAATGCCACTTTCTATGCAACAAGCTGTTTGGGCAGACCAAGAAACCACCTTTCAGGTACTGCTTTTTTTCTTATCCAGATAAAAAGGATCCCAAACCAATTTGTTTGGATTTCAAAATTATGCACATTCAGGTAGAGGTTGTGTTCTGTTTTCTGGCATCTGATATATTTAGAGACCTGTTTCTTGGTTCTTACTGCTCAGAAATTTCATTGTTCACCGACCTAGAGTTAATATTTTCAGATGCAAACACTACAGAGAATTATGGTTATTCTTGTAACGCTTGCAGGAGGTAACTGCAGACATGGGGATTGAGATACCAGATGTGAGCGTGGGAAAGCAGCTGATGAGGCAGCACGTGCGCAACCTTCTTGGTGTTCTCAGCCCGAAAGAGAGGCGGATTATCAAACTGAGATTCGGCATTGAAGATGGGAAACAGAAGTCATTATCTGAAATTGGTGAAATCTTTGGATTATCCAAGGAAAGAGTGAGGCAATTGGAGAGCAGGGCACTGTATAGGCTGAAGCAGTGTATGAACAGCCATGGACTTGGTGCATATTCAGATTTGCTCATTTAGGTCTGTGTTTTTTTTACATCTTGAGCCTTTGGTTTATGTTGTCCTTCGTCTGCAAAATAACTGGAAGATTGAAGTTGGTGTTTCGTTTCTGCAGATTTGGAGATCATGGACTAATCCACAACTGTCCAGTTATAATATCATTAAAATATTTTGATGTAATAAGTCAAATCTTATTTTCTCTGGTTAATTTTTTTCTTTTAAATTTTTCTGAACAGCACCAATCAATGCATGGTAGAGTACTTGTATTGAGGGTTGACTAACAGATACGATAATCAAATTTGAAAGAGCCCGACTTTTGGTTTAGTTATTGAATTGGGTGATTAAATAACATAGGTATTTAATACATACAGTAGTTATTTTGTATTATCTTAGTCTCTGAAATTATTTCAATATCACCAAATTAAGGAATTAAATTTAGGAAAATTTATCATTTAAGTTCCTAAAATTATTCGGATTCACGATGTTTACCAAAGTAAATGGTTGTGGGTGCTAGTCTCATTATTTTGAAGAAGATAATATTTTCGATAGTGAGAAAAATTTGAATCGATAATATTTCGATTGAAAATTTTTTAACTTTTATCTTAGAGACAAGGTGAATATTGATAATTAAGAGTGATAAAATTTATTAACTTTCAATCCAAAAGTAAATTAAGGAATTAAATTTATTCTAAAGAAGGGAATTTAGGATCTAAACTAAGTCTGCTGTCTGATTAGTAGTTTAAAGAAAAAATAATGGGCAAATTTCTAAATTGATTTGGGCTTTTTATTTTTATAATTTCTACCTAAAAATAAGAAGCCAACAATGAAACTTTTAAATTATTTGTTTGGAAAAGCAATTGGACCTGCAAGTAAATAACTAATCATTTTCATTCACTACAAACTAGAAAGAAAAAGAAAAAGAAAAAGAAAAAGAAATTTAAGGAAATAAACAAGAAATAATAAAATATGTTCATTAATTAGATGGGAAAATAATTAAATAAAAGAAATATAAGCATATATAGTTGGAATTATGTGACCATAAAGCGGCAGCCAATATAACCAAAATCAGCATATTCCAAAAGTAAAAAAAGAAAATATAATGATATTAATGTTAAATCATTGAAGTAGTCTCTTGACAGAAGCAACAAATAGATGCATGCAAATTTGAGCTAATAATTAATTAACTTGGATCATATAATTTTAACTCACATTCATATATAAAAAAAAAACAACTCTTGTGGTGTGATGTCCTACATTCTTTCATCAATTTATTTAAAGAAAGACCTCTATCAATACTCCAAAGGGTAACAAAGCTAATATCATAATGATTTCTGTGTCATTATAAGAAATGTATATTTGGTGTTTGCTTATTTGTAGAAATATATTGTATAATGATTTATAACTGTCACTTAATTAATAAAAATTTATATAAATATACAAATATTGTAATAATAAGATATACTGTTAAAAATTGATTTCCATTTTCTATAAATGCTCTTTCTGTTTTGTTCATGTTAACTTTGATGTGAGTTAACCTGATTGCATCAACAATGCCTAACACTACCACTGACATAGAGAACGAACCAGGAAGCTCCATGCATGGAGTTTCAGCTAAAGAAGAAGCCTTTGCTTTCTCTGTAACTTCTCCTTCAATCCCATCAGACCCAACTGCAAAATTCTCCCTCCCCGTGGATTCCGAGCACAAATCAAAAGTCTTCAAGCTCTTCTCTTTAGCCAAACCTCACATGGTCACCTTTCATCTCTCCTGGCTCTCCTTCTTCACTTGCTTCATCTCCACATTCGCAGCCGCTCCTCTTGTCCCCATCATTAGAGACAACCTCAACCTCAAAAAAAGCGACATCGGCAACGCCGGAATCGCCTCTGTTTCCGGCTGTATCTTCTCCAGACTCGTTATGGGCGCCGTCTGTGACATGCTGGGTCCGCGTTACGGTTGCTCATTTCTTGTCATGTTATCGGCTCCGACGGTGTTTTGCATGCCGTTTGTGTCGTCGGCCGGTGGGTACGTGGCGGTGAGGTTCATGATTGGATTTTCTCTCGCAACATTTGTGTCTTGTCAGTACTGGATGAGTACTATGTTTAACGGGAAGATTGTCGGGCTGGTGAATGGGACGGCGGCTGGGTGGGGAAATATGGGTGGTGGGGTGACGCAGTTGCTTATGCCGTTGATTTATGAAGCGATTAGACGTTGTGGGTCTACACCATTTACGGCATGGAGGATTGCTTTCTTTGTTCCGGGATGGCTACATGTTGTTATGGGGATTTTGGTGTTGACTCTTGGTCAAGATTTGCCTGATGGTAATCTTAATTCCTTGCAGAAGACAGGAGATGTGCCGAAAGATAACTTCTTCAAGGCATGTAATTTCTCTAATCCTCAAAACTCACATTCTTTAATCAATTCTGATCCCTTTTAATATATATATATATATATATATGCACAACTTGCTTTTGATTTTTTCAGGTACTTCGGTATGCAATCACAAATTATAGGACATGGGTATTTGTTCTCCTTTATGGAATGTCATTGGGTGTAGAATTAACAACAGATAATGTGATTGCAGAGTACTTCTTTGACAGGTGTAAATATCATCTTGCTCTATGCATATATATATATATATTTATATACACACACACACACAAACCCTTCTATAAAATTTAATAATCCACCAGTACTTGCTCCTTTAGAGTTTGTTTTCTATTTCTATTATATAGATATTAATTTATTGTTTATTAGGTTTAATCTCAACCTGCACTCGGCCGGCACCATAGCTGCCACTTTTGGAATGGCGAATCTCTTCGCTCGTCCACTTGGCGGGCTAATGTCAGACATGGCAGCCCGTCGTTTCGGGATGAGAGGCCGTCTATGGAACCTCTACATTCTGCAAACACTAGGAGGCGTCTTCTGTATCTGTCTGGGCCGAGCAAGCTCTCTCCTGCTCTCTATCTTTTTCATGATCCTCTTCTCCATCGGAGCACAGGCTGCCTGTGGCGCCACCTTCGGGATCATCCCTTTCATTTCTCGGCGCTCACTCGGAGTCATTTCCGGGCTCACCGGCGCCGGAGGAAACTTGGGATCAGGGCTGACACAGCTGTTGTTCTTCACAAGTTCCAGGTACTCAACTGCGACAGGGATTTATCTGATGGGGATAACGATTGTGGCGTGTACGTTGCCGGTTACTGTGGTGCATTTTCCTCAGTGGGGGAGCATGTTTTTGCCGGCTACAAAGGACAAGGTGAAAGGTAGTGAAGAGTATTACTATGGGTCTGAATGGAATGAGGAAGAGAAGCAAAAGGGATTGCACCATGGAAGCTTGAAATTTGCAGAGAACAGTAGGTCGGAAAGAGGAAGAAGAGTTGTGTCAGTGGCAACACCACCTAGTTCCACTCCACCACACGTGTAAATTAGTTAATATTTTACCATAACAAAATCAATAAGCAAATGGAAAAGTTAATTGTCATGTAATCATTTTTATAGAATGTAATAGTCATATTATGCTTATTTTTCTATAATCTTCTTTCTTTTTTTTTTAATTCCACTTTTATCACTAATTAATTAGGTTATAGTTTCTTTAAGTTTAGAAATATTAATTTCTACCTACAGAAGAAAAATTTTAAAAAATAATATAAAATTTGAAAAAGAAAATATTAGTTGGAGAGAAACAAGCATATATTTATATTTATAGAGTAAGTATAACATTTTTCGTCTATAAACATCTTAAAAATATATAAAGAGATAAAAATTTATTAAATAAATAATACAAATAAGTAGTATATCAAACAAAAATTAATTATTTTTATAATTATTATATTTAGATACATGTATATTAATTTAATAAATATATACGTATAGTTTAATAGATAGTTTAAAACATGTATATAGGCATATATATATATATATATATATAGATATTCGTGAATATGTCTAAGGATTGGTCTTAGACCAATTCTCCAATAGAGCAGATTACTTCAAAGTTGCATATTTCATTCCACAATACAACACATTCTGGATTTTTTAAAGAATTTCCTATTGGCCAACTGCACAAATTTTCATGGTTAGTAATTGATGCATATTAAAACAATATTGAGCTCATTTGCATGATTCACAGGTTTCAAAAGCTTCAATAAGGCCTGGTAAATTTCCTAGATTATCACATAGAGAATGATATATTTTTAGTAAGAGATTTCTCTCTCCATATTCTTACTCACATGAATATACTCAGTAGTCTATTTAACATAGTACTCAGTTTAGAAAAATAAAAAATTATTGTTTAATAATAAATAAAAAAATTATCTTATTGTTTTTATAAAAATTTATGATCCTATTTTATAATTTAATATAAATTATTAGATCCTTCTATAATGATAATTTAGTATAAATTATTAGATCCTCTCTCACTCACGCACTCCCTTCTCTCCCACAACCGGTTCCCTCTCGAACTCTCTCTCTCTCTAATTCTCTCTTGCCGAAACCCTTTCTCTCTTTAGAATTTTTTTTTTTGGCAAAGGATAAGTATTTATATGGAATAAGAAAGGCTGCAGACAGTTGGATCTTAGAGATTAAATCTGAGTCGTTCGTTCTAGAATTTCATTAAGAGTATTTTGGTAAATTCATAGGGCTTTCGGGTGGAATGAATCTTCATTATTTGATCTTTCTTCGTGTTTCATCTTTGGCGAGATCTAGACCGTCTAACTATGCGAAATCTCGTGTGTCTGATCTGTCACTCATATCCACGTAGCTTGATCTTGGTTGTTGGTTCAAATTTCCTTCCATGTGCCCGTTCTCGATTGTTTCTTCGGAACATCTCAAAAAATTAGTTTTCTCCAAGTTTTGGAAAATCTTCTTTATTTTAATCCTTTTTAAATTACAATTTTTTTTTTCAATTTCTTAAATCTTTTTCAATTCTATCTCTATGTAATTTTTTTTTTTTGTAATATTTTGAATTTTAAAAATTATTTCTTGGAGAAATTTGTATTTTTCAAGGTTAAAATAAATTAATATTTAATTATTATTTTCCAAATTTTGAATTTTTTTTTTCTCCCTCAATATCGCAGTTCATTTAAGGTAAACTTTGTAATTTATTTTTTATTAAATTCGTACACGGAATGTATTCATCGTCGTATGACTTTCGGACTCCGGGATAATTAGAGTCATTGCACTATCAACTATCTCTTGAGCGATAATGAATTCAAGTTTGTTTTCGCATTGTTTATTTGTTAATTATTAATGACTTAAGATCATATTCCTAACATCATACATAAATTAGTTATCTATCGAAGTTTTTTCTACAACATATGTTTCTCAAATTAACTAATTACAATCAATCGATTGTTAGTTCTAATTATTTTATTCTAATTATACATTTGATTATTGTTGGTGCAATATTAAGATTAATTAGAAGATATTAAAATTAATTAGTGATAAAATGAAATTAGTATGTTAATTGTAACCGTTTTTGTTTTTTTCTCTTTGCCATTGTACAACAAAATTTGTATATATTTCTTTGGCTGTCAATGAATACTATCAGAAAATCAGAGTAATTTTCTTCTCCATCATGTTGCTCTCTCTTCTCCTTTCTAACATGATATCAGAGCAGATTAATTAATCAAACATTTTTTTAACTCAGTGATTGAGCTTCAAAATTTAATCTTTAATGGCTAGAGAGCAATCAAATGATTCCCAAAACCTGTTCTTCCTTCACAGTGCTGACCATCCCGGTTTGGTCTTAGTATCCAACCTTCTCAATGGCAATAATTACAACACATGTGAGAGAGCAATCAGAATAGCATTGAACGCCAAAAATAAATTGGGTTTCATAGACGGAACCTACGATCAACCGAGCAACACTGATTCCACTGTCGCAGCTTGGTCACGTTGTAATAGCATGGTAACTTCTTGGTTGTTGAATGCTATAACAAAGGAGATAACTGATAGTTTGTTATACCATGAAAATGCACAATCTATCTAGACCGATTTGCGACTTCGTTATTAGCATAGGAATGCACCGCGTATATACCAACTGAAACAGAGCATGAATAACCTTGCTCAAGGGTCATTCAGCATCCACATCTATTATACGCGGATGAAAACAATCTGGGACGAACTCAAAACTTACCAACCAGCTCCAACCTGTCATTGTGGAAACATGAAGGCATGGAATGATTATCAGGAGCAGGAGTCTGTCATGACTTTTTTAATGGGTTTGAATCCTTCCTACGTTGCTGTTATGGCTCAAATCCTGATGATGGAATGTTCTCCATCCATTTTGAAGGCTTTCTCGCTGGTGGTGCAAGAAGAACGGCACCGTGCAATCGACTTCAACGCGTGCGCAAAGACGGCTCAAGGGTCTGGTTCTTCCGTTGCCCTAACTCAAAGTCGAAAATGACATGTCTGTTCACACTGTGGACAGGTGTTACCGCCTACATGGGTACCCACCGGGCCTCAAGCCCAAGCCCAAAATGCACTCACCTATTTTTAATGATGGACACGTCCAAGCCCAAGCCTAAGCCCGCAATGCGTCAACTCAGTCTCGGCCCACTCTTGGAACCAGATCATTTAATTCAACTGGCTCTTAGTCCAGGTCCAGTTTTTCTTCTGCCCACCAAGCCTTGGCCCACGAAGAGGCTTTTCCAGAACACAGGTCTTCTTCTTCCTCGGGTACCCACCTGACTGCGCGACAGGCGCCAAACTTCACCTCCACTGTTGCCTGCTTACCAACACTTGATTCCGCTGCCTCGGTCGATGCTCTGAACACATCAAAAATTCAAAATATTATTGCCCACTTAAGCGCACGGCTCCACCAACTGCACTCCACCATCTCGCCGGACAGCTTCTCTCACCCCACCAATCACGCCACTTCTGATCTTCACGCGGCAGGTATATCATTCAAACCATTCTACCTTTCCAGTTTCACACACACACTTACCTCTAAATGCTGGATTATTGACTATGGAGCCACACATCATATATGTTGCACACCCACCCTTTTCACAACTTTTAAGCATGTTGAACCCATCCCAATCACTTTACCAAATGGTAGTTCAATGCTAGTCACTCAACTTAGAAATGTACTCCTCACCGACACCCTAACTCTACATGATGTTCTATTTGTCCTTTATTTTTCCTTTAACCTTGTCAGTGTAAGCATGTTGACCATCACCCACAACTGTACGGTTAATTTTTCTCTTCATTCTTGTGTCATCCATGACCACACTCGGGACTTGTTGATTGGGAAGGGTAGACGCATTGGCAACCTCTACTACTTAATTACTAGATATTTTCATTTTTTCGCTGTTAATTCTGTTTTCGCTAACTCTAAAAGTAGCCTATGGCACTTTAGAATTGGTCATCTTCCTATGTAAAACTTCAGTACATTAATAAAGATTTACAAATTTCGAATATTTCTCATTGCAAAATTTGTCATTTGGCTAAACAACGTAAATTGTCTTTTGTTTCTAATAATAAATTATCTGATCATCCATTTGATTTAATCTATATTGACATTTAAGGTCCTTTTTCTACACCCACTATCGAGGGATACAAATACTTTCTTATAATTGTTTATGATTGCACTCGCACTACTTGGGTGTATCTTTTTCGTCAAAAGTCGGATGTTTTTATCATTTTTTCTGACTTTTATACTCTCATCCTTAGACAATATAAAACTCCCATTAAATCTGTGATATCTGACAATGCGTATGAGTTAAATTTTCATTCATTTTTCATGTTAAAAGGCATTGTTTCTTATCATTCTTGTGTTGAGACTCCCCAACAAAATTCTATTGTCGAACGCAAATATCAACACATTTTAAATGTGGCACGTGTCTTACTGTTTCAATCCCATGTCCCCATTGTTTATTGGGGCGATTGCATTTTGACTGCTGTTTACCTGATCAACCGTACACCTTCCCCCTTGTTATCTAATAAAACTCCATTTGAATTATTAACTCACAAAAAACTGTCCTATGATTATTTGCGTACCTTTGGTTGTCTATGCTACTGTTCCACTTTCAATAGTCATCGTCATAAGTTTTCGCCTCGTTCTAGGGCTTGTGTCTTCCTCGGTTATCATTCGGGTTACAAAGGATATAAACTTCTCGACATCAAGAGCAATCAAATCATCATCCCTCGAAACGTCATTTTTCATGAACATATCTTTCCATTTCTTTCATCTCACTCACCTAGTCCCATTCACAATGACCTTTTTCATGACCGTGTTTTACCTCTTCCTCTTTAGACACCTACACAATCACCAGCTTCTCTTAATACACCTACCCACTCATAGCATGACTCTTCCCAAACACTACCATCTCGCCCTCTGCGTGTAACACGACCACCTTTTCATTTGTCTGACTATCACTGCTACCATACAGATACACATGCACTTTACCCCATTTCCTTCTTCCTTACTTATACAAAGCTTACACCTCAATATCACAACTTTATTTGTGCTATTTCTTCCCACACTGAGCCTACCACCTTCTTTGAGGCTACCCAGTCCGATGTTTGGATGACCACTATGAATGTGGAGCTACGTGCTTTAGAGAACAATAATACTTGGTCTATTATTTCTCTTCTACCTGGGAAGAAAAGTGTTGATTGTAAGTAGGTTTGTAAAGTTAAATATCAAGCCGATGGGACAGTAGAGAGACACAAAGCCCGTCTGGTTGCTAAGGGCTACACACAACAATTTGGCGTTGATTTCATTGACACTTTCTCTCCTGTTGTAAAATTGGTTGCTGTAAAAATTTTGTTTTCACTGGCTGCTATTCATGGTTGGAGTCTGACTCAGTTAGACGTCACTAATGCTTTCCTTCATGGTGACCTTCACGAAGAAGTTTATATGAATATTCCTCCAGGTTATTCTCCTCGAGGGGGGGAGACTCTTCCACATCAACCTGTTTGCCGACTACACAAGTCAATCTATGGGTTGAGACAGGCTTCCCGATAGTGGTTTCACAAGTTCTCACAAGTATTACTTCAAGAAGGTTTCCATCAATCACAATGTGACCACTCATTATTTGTCAAGCATAAGGGTAATATTTTTCTAGTATTGTTGGTATATGTTGATGATATTGTCATTGCTTGCAATGATAATCGTGCCATCAATGAACTCAAAGTTGCACTAAAACAGAAATTTAAGATGAAAGATTTGGGAACTCTCCGATACTTTCTTGAACTTGAAATTACAAGAAATGACACAGGAATCACTTTATGTCAGAGAAAATATGCTTTGGATATGTTAACTGAAACTGGGTACCTTGATTGTAAGCCCTCATCTACTCCCATGGAACCAAATCAAAGGATATCCAAAGACGATGGAGAACCTCTGCGTGATATCACTAGTTATCGGCGACTGATTGGAAAATTGTTGTACTTGACCATCGCTCGTCCTGATATATGTTATTCTGTCAATAAACTGAGTCAGTTCTTAACTGCTCCCAGGACCAGTCATCTTCAGGCTGCTTTGCGGATTCTTCAGTACATCAAGAGAACACCTGGACAGAGTCTCTTCTTTCTTCATCATCTGCCATTTAGATTAAGGATTTTTCTGATGCTGATTGGGGCACATGTCTTGACACTAGAAGATCTCTAACTGGTTATTGTATTTTTCTTAGGTCTTCATTAGTCTTATGGAAATAAAAAAAATAGCAAGTTGTATATCGGTCATCTGCAAAAGCGGAGTATCGTTCCATGGCAACACTACATGTGAAATAGTGTGGATTCTGAAATTGTTGCGAGATTTAAAGGTGCAAAATCAAGGTCTTGCATTACTTTACTGTGATAATCAGGCAGTTCTACACATTGCTTCAAATCCAGTATATCATGAGAGAACAAAATATATTGAACTTGACTGCCATTTTATCCATGAAATAATTTAAGATGGTACCTTGAAGACGATGCATATATCCACTCGGAATCAACTGGCAGATTTAATGACAAAAGTGTTTCATCCTACACAGTTCGACAATTTATTAAACAAAATGGGTACAATAAATTTGTATTCTCCATCTTGAGGGGGAGTATTAAGATTAATTAGAAGATATTAAGATTAATTAGTGATAAGATGAAATTAGTATGTTAGTTGTAACCATTTTTGTTTTTTCTCTCTGCCATTATACAACAAAAGCTGTATATATTTTCTTTGGCTAACAATGAATACTATCAGAAAATCAAAGTAATTTTCTTGTTCATCATGCTGCTCTTTCTTCTCCTTTCTAACATGCAATAATAAGTCAAAGATGCAGAAAGTGATATATATATATATATATATATGGAGAAAATAAAAGAATTAATTAATAACATATTTAAAATTTGTCCAATTATAATGTTAGTTTGTGCTGAGAACAACGAGGGTTGATTGAGGGAAGCATTTGAGCTCCGCTAAAATTGGAAGTAACTATCGTAATAATCGAATTAAATTATGATGATTAATGTCATTTTCAGGGTTGAGGTGGCAGGCAAATGGACTCAAAATCAAATGTACATAATAATTAGATAGAAGTAATTAATCTTTTAATTAGAATTATAAAACGATTTTATTTAAAAAAATTTACGAGTTAATTAATAGTAATTGTATTTGTTTTTTGCAAACATTATATTAACTCTTTATTACTTAAATAATTGAGTTTATTAATTTAAAATATATAATATATTTTTTGTACTTCAAATAAATATTACAATTCAGTCAAATAAACTAAACAATATTGAAATTATTATTCAAATACAAAATGATTTTTTATTTCTTAAAAATGATTATGTAAAACTTTTATCAAAGATTCACGTTAAATCTTTAAAATTTAATTTTAATCAAAATATCTGTTCAATTGTGATGCAAAAGTATGTAATCAATCAATCAATACATTAGTAAGATTTTTAAAAATAAAATATGTACCTTAAATCACTTCAAGATTAGCCTGAGTACTGCCATGGCGCATATTTAAAAGAATTAGAGACTTACATTTAGAAAACTTATAAATTGCTGAAATTCAAAGATAATTAGATAGCTTGTATTTTTTTTTTCTTTAAAAGAAATTATAGATTGATATTAGATTGTGTTTTATTTGAAAGTCCACTAGTTAAAAAATTATATTATAATTAATGTATATATATTATTTAATTTATAAAATATATGAATTTTTATTAAAAAAATATCTAAGATGTTTTTGTTTTTGTTTTCAAACTATTTGTGTTTAATGTACAAGGAGTTCACTAATTGATGTCTGCAATTAATTTGTTATACTAAGTTTATAATATTTAATTAAAATATGGAAATTATATTATAATTTTTTAAATCAATAAACACAACTATAATCATATACAAAATTAAACATCCTCATAATTTATTCTTTTTTTGAAAAGAACGATTATCATTAATTATCAAAGCAGTACATCATCAACTGGAGGAGGTAGCTTCTTCCATACATGCAAACTGGAAAAATAAACAGCTTCCTTCGCGAGCCGGTGTGCCACAACATTACCTTCTCGTCTAATCCAAGTCACAGAAATGTTCGGTTTTGAAGCCAAGATCTGCTTGCATGCAGTTTTCTACGATGAAATAATATTCAGAATTGAGCGGGATGTGATGGCGATCATTACGTTTTGGGCATCCGTCTCCAGAATGCAGGTCCATTGAGGTTCTCTTATATAAATTGAAGTGCACTTCTACATCTCAGTAGCTCGGCAAGATAAAATGATCAACATATTAGTATCTTTTCTATTAAAGTCTTCAGTACTTTTCTTGTCGAGTCTTGAAATACTACTCCCAAACTTGTCTCTAAGATATGCTCATAGATCGCCCCATCCACATTGCATTTTCACATGCCAGCAGTAGGAGGTTGCCACCGAGTCGACCCATTTGACATCTGTCCTTGATTTATATTGCATCTAGTCCTGATCTGTCGTGCTTGTCTCCATTCCTTCAGTTGTTTTCACATTATTTAGATTGATGACCAGTCAGTAAAAGTTTTTCTATTTTAGACGAGCTCATTGCGTTCCAACCAAATATGCCATAAGCAGCACTGTATCTCTTCAAACATTCCTTTTGCTTTGGTCTCAGCCTGAGACAGAAGCCATCTGGCAGGGTCACCTCATAATTTATTCTTAGAACATATATAGCCTGAAACTGAGTTTTACTCTACACTATTTTTGTTCCTTTTTTTGTGCATACATCATTTTAGTTAGGTTGGAAGTTTCTATATACATACACGCACACATATATATACATATATGTAATTTTCTGAAATTAAATCACATTGTAACCTTTTGTTGTTATAAATAAGATAATAATCTGAGTAATTATGGAATTAAATCAATCTCCAATTGTAAGCATAATATAATATGAGGGTAACATGAAATTCTGATTGGGGAAGAAAATGGTTGAACATTGAAGCTTATTGTTTTTTGGGTACATTTAGAAAAAGCCCAATTAGATGAATGGGTCAATTGGTTGAACTTTGAAGGTCAAATATGCATTATTATTTTATTTTTTCTCTTTAAATTAAATTATTAATTTAACCTCTAAAATATGAACTAATTTACAATTCAGTTTTAAAACTTTTATCTTTAACTTACAAAATTAACCTAATTTTTTAACGAAAATTTTTATTAAAACAATATATTTTAAAAATATATTGTTTTAATAATTTTTTATATGTAAAAAATTTCAATATATTTTAAAAATTAAGAGCGAATCGTAAGGTTTGAGACGATCAAAAAAATTTGAGATAATAATAAATATTATAAACTGATTTGGGTATTGAGTATTTACTTATGAGAATTGAATTTATCACAATAATTAGTTGTAACAATTTCGTAATTATAAATCGAATAAATTATTTTTATTTTATTAATTTTTAATTATTATAACTTTTACATTCTATAATAAAATAAAATATAAGTAAGATGAAAATAATTTCTCTTAAAGTTTTTACAATTACATAAAAGATTTAGGACTTAAAATAGTTTTTCTAAATTCAATCATCAAATTATAACAAAAAATTTTTAGTAGTCAAATAATTTTGAGAATTAATATTATAAATTATCTTTTCAAGAAAAAAAAAAAAAAAAGAGAAGAGGGAAAAAGTGAAAAGAAGAAGATTATTTTGGATGTAATTAATTAAATAAATGATGGGAGATGGCGACCCATGAATAAGAAAGGTTTCCTAAGACCAAAAAAAGAGTAGTTGAAACTGGGTTAGCACATGTCCGCAGGCCCCATCATCCTACCCTATTTTTTCTTTGGCTTATTCTACCCCACCTCTCTCTCTTTCTATACACACACACACACACACACATTTACACACATACACATATCTATACACTCATAGTATATAAATTTAATTTATATATTATTATAAGAAAGTAGAAATAATTTACAAGACATAATCGATTAATTTAATTTTAAAGAAAAAATCATAATCCTTACATCGTTTTTTATTTCTATTCACTCAGATCTCTCCCATTTTATTAATTTTGTCTGAATCCTCCCTTTCTTTTGAAAAAAGAAAAGGAAAATGATCTTCTTTGGTGGATATCTCTTAAAATGATGGGAGATAAATTTGATCGTCGAAAGAAAAATAATTTGAATTACTAATTAAAGTCTTTAAATAACAGTTCAATAATAAAGGTGGTAGGAATACAAAAACAAACAAAAAATTTATCTAAAAACAATCATCTTTAAAAGAGTGCGTAAAATTATATATATTTTTATTTTTTCACGCATTTTTTTATAGAATACATGAAGCTTGTGTATTTTTTTTTTAAAATAGAATAATTTATGTACGATATGATAAACTTTGGTGAATTAAATATGTGTACACATGTATAAATCTTATATAAAAAAAGGATTGAAGAATATTCCTTCCAATTGTTGAATATTTCATTAAATATTCATCAAATCAAGGTTATATAGTATGAATGATAACTTGCATGCACATATATAGAAATGCCCAATTAATGTTGTTATAATAATTTTCTAAAGGTATATTGAATTTAATAATTATTTAAATATTGAATACCTATCTATATATATATATATATATATGGGGGGGGGGGGGGGATAAAATTAATCTTGGAATTAATAATTAATTAATCCGGTTAAAAGAAAGAGAAAAGTAGTCAATGATATGATTAGTGTAGTGATTATTTTGTCATTGTCATAATTAACAGTCCTACATATGATCTTATCTCAATTAATGATGTGACTGAATTATTTGAACAAAGCATTTTTGCATGCGTCCACATTTCTCACATCAAACAACTGCTTTCATGCACGTTTCATCATTCACATTAATTAATTCAAGATTTATAATTATCTTTTTTCATAAATAAAAATATACACTGAATTTTATATTTAAGACATTTAGAAACTTGCTCTTAACATAATTTTTAGTTTTTTAAAAAAAAATTAAATAGCATATTTATTAATTTATCAGTTTTAAGTTATTTCATATGATTTTCTTATTTTTAATAAATTTAAATATATTAATTTTATTTATTTTTATTACTTATAGTATGCTTTTTATTTTAAATAACTAAATGTTTTCATATCCGTTAAAATGTCAACTGAAAAAATATAAACATTCAATAAAAGATAAATATTTAAGTAATTTGACATATTTCCTATTTTGTATCACTTTATTTGGTTTGGTTTTATTTAGTTTTATCCAATTTTATTAAATGTGCCTACATATAAAATTAACTTTTGATTTTATTTAATTAAATATTTAACTTTTTTATTATGTCTAATTTAAGACTTTTTTTTTACTATTTAATTAATATTTTTAATTTTACTAACTACATAACATGCCATATCAATACGAATAAACACATGGAATAAATTGTGGACTCTGAGTAATAAATTGTGTCTCTTACATATTTTTTACAAAGTTATGCTATATCAATGAAGTGTATAAATTTTTACTTACAAATAAATACTAATAAAATTTAAAAAATTAACAATATAAGCAATAATAAAGTATAAAAAATTAATTTATGGTAAATAGAAGAAGATGAAATGTGAGTCATTTAGACTAATTTACTTTTTGTATTCAAATGGTAGAAGATCAATTATGTTAAATTATTTACTATATATAAATATAAAATATTTTTATTTTTGATATCACGTGGTAAAAAAATTAACAGTGTTTATTAGTTAATAAAACAAATAATTTAAATGAATATAATCGAACACATCAAATACTTGATTTCATGAAATAAAATGTAGAAAGAATTCTCTCACTAAATATGTAACATTGAAGACACTTATCATCCCGAGAATGTAGTAGCGATCAAAGTTTGTATTTGTTAATAGACTATTGGATCTTTAGTCACATGAAATTTCTCTTTTCGAGATAGAGAGGACTTGTATATTCTTTTAATGGTGAATATTCTAAGGATGATTAGAGTAATAGAGAAAATTATTGGTAAATTTTACTATCCAATATCCTATTGATGGTTTTCACATCAATTTATTTAGTATTTGATCATTGTTTAGACTCATATATGGGAGATGGCAAGGCACATAGAGTTTGAGAAGGACTCGTCAAACTCTTTCCATTGTCATATACCATCTAGGGCACATATGGGTTATGAGAGTTTGATTAATATTTTTAAGGAGTACCGGATCTTGAATAAAAGACTAGAGTGACAAATCATCCACCTAAGTATCAAGCATAATTAGATATTTCTATTATTATTTGCTTCCCGTTTAATATGAGATTTAAGTAATTGAATGTGCTTGAATAGATTTTTTCATGTGAAAGTGGAAGTTTTTAAGGTCATTTGAGAGTAGAAGGTAGAGAGTGAGAGTAGAGAGTAGAGAGAATGAGATTAGTCCTTGTCTTATGCATACTATGAAAAAAAGAAAAATTTTCCATCCATCCTTTTCAATTATATATATATAATTAGCATAGATTAATTATACCAAAAATTATGTAATGAATAAATTTTACATAAATATTTAAATACTCATTGAATTCAAAAATTGAGTTTGATTTTGCATATAGCAAAGGGGAAGGAGAAAAATTAAAACATATTTTATGCATTAAATCACTTAATAGGTGGTTAAAGTATTCAAAAGTTATTGAATCAAAGATTTTATAAATATGAGATTTTTAATCAACTCGTTATATTTTTTATCACATAGTATATCGGTATTAATTTTTATAAAATAATCTCACACTATTTCGTTTAAATTTAAATTTCAAGGAACTTTATCATATGAATTCATTAACAACTTTATCTTATAAATTCATTCATGAAAAAAAAGCATTTTGTGATTGAAGGTCGAAATAATTGATGAAGTTAATGATGATAAAATTTGGGTATGATGGAATTTACATTTACGGAGTGGGGTCCCAAATGAAGGAAGGGTGATGACAGATTCAGGTGTGTAGTAGGCAAAAACATTGGTCCATACTGTCATATGCTGCGTCTGACAGCTGGGTGACTACAGTCCATACCTAATTCTCTATATAAATCTCCCTTCTCTTATTCTCCCTCCTCATAATATCAATCAATTTACCATACACTCCAACTTCTAAATTAATCACACTCTTACTCCTATATACACCCACTCCTACATATACTCATCTCTCTCTCTCTCTCTCTCTCTCTCTCTCTCTCTCTCTCTCTCTCATATGTATATATAGAGGTAGGTGAAGCTTCTTTCTGATCACCTGATCACCGTCATCAGACCAATATACATAAAACTGATGGCTGATAGAGAAAAGATGAACCAGCAGCATCATGCATGCGATCCCTGCAGATCATTTGGGCAGAAATGCAGTCATTTAGTCAAGAAGCAGCGCGCCAAATTCTACATCCTTCGCCGCTGCATTGCTATGCTTGTTTGCTGGCGCGACCGACCCGACCCTTGACACATCCGACCCATCATGTTTATATCCCCCACCATGTAAATTAATTATTGTTTAATTTAAACAATCAAGTTCTACTCGTGCTTAATTTTAATTATATATATATATATTTATATTATATTTCATGCCTTTAGTCTGTAATCTTCTTTGTAATCTCAGAATTATATGTAGTCTGTAGAGAAATCATTGGATGAATTTTAGCTTAATTTGTCAGACAACTTATTTCTAATATCAAACCCAATTCCCAAATCTTCTACCTAATTATTTATGTGCTTGTTAAAGAAATTGTTGATCCATCACCAATCATTTCTATTCTTCATATATATTCAAATCTTCACTACTATATACATATATAAATATATATGTATGTATATACAACATGGGTTTTATATAATTATTTACCTTTTTTAGTGTTATAACTTTTTCAGCTATATATATATATGTATATGTTAGATTCGATCTTTTATGAGGCATGAATTTGTTTTTTACTGTTTTTTTTTTTTTTTTTTTGAGTGATGGATACTGTAGATATAAAGCTTTGAATATATAATCGTTTTAGTCAAAGTGATGATTATTAATGGGGCTAACAAAAAATTCTCTTATGTTATCCAAGCTTGGATTTAGTCTTACTTATAGAAAAAGTAGAATCTCAATCATTTCAAGATTACAATATCAATTTTGTGAAATACATTTTGACATAAAGTTTTTGTACTCTCTCTCCTTTTAATTAACTTTGCTTTACGCTCTCCCAACCATTCCCGTCTTTATCATCTACAGTTTCTCTCTCTCTCTCTCTCTCTCTATACATATATATAATTATATAGTACTTCACTACTGTGTGTGAGTGTGTATATATATATATATATGTTATGTATGTATTTATATTTAAAATGGGTGAAGGAGACCAAAAGTCTATACGGGTATGAACTAAATAGATCGATCACGTCTCCCCCGCTTAATTTATTTTATTTGAATTGCTTAATTTTCTGTTTTATTACAATCTGAAAACGATTTGTGATCTACAAGTAGAAATTTCAGATTCGTCTTTTGATTTCTAGTTGATTATCATTGGTCTGCAGACAAACATAATGATCACAATCTACAAATATTTCCAGATCGATTTTTACTTTTTTAACTTCTGATCATGACAGTTTTCACCCAATCTTATTTCAGTCAATAATAAATCATTTGTTAAACCTAGATTGGTTCTCTTGTAGACATAAAAAGAATTACCCATATTTTTTATTTTCTAATAAAATTAATAATTGGGAACAAATAGAGCTAGCAAATATATGTACGTGTATTTATATATATATATATATATATTAAAAATTAATTAAACAAGCATGCATGCCCACCACCCTCCTCCAACCTATCTATATGATTGGTCAATTCAGACAATGCGATGACACTAGCTAGCTCCTTCGCATGCCAAGGGAACATGAGACAAAGCAAGCATCAATTTTGAGAATTATTTTCTTGGGCCATGGCCACCCTTCAATTTAATTTAACTTCCTTAGTTTATGTATGTAATATATATATATATATATATATAAGTATGTATGTGTTTGTGTCCTCCTAATGTCTTCAAATAATCCCACTACATATGTTTTGACTTGTGCATTAATGTTTCTTTATATGAAACCGAAGTCCGTTTGGTCCATTTCAATTGGAATGGATGGCCATTCATTTAATCATTTATATTTATATATTTATGAAACTTTTAGTTCCACTTGAATGAGTTACACTAAAATATAAATACAGCTCTAGAATGAAGCATTTAAACTTCATTTATTCAATTTCAAAAATAATATTTGAGTAAAATGCATTGTACTGTTTAGGCTAATATTAATACATATGACTCTTTAATCAATAAAATAAGAAAGGTTAGGGTGGAGGGTTTAATTTGTGATTTGTAAGTGTTGAGCAAGAAATCTCAATTTTTTTTTTCGAGATGTGGTGTTCATTTAATACATCTTTCCTCTTGCTTCTTTCATGAATAAAAATTCAGGTAACCTTATTTTATCTTATGTTGATGACTTTATGATAGCAACAAACAATTATATAATTTGATTTTCAACTTAGCAAGATGATGAAAATCATGACAACTCAAATCAACCGATCAATTATGGTAATGTACTCATTTTTCCTTCTGAATCTTATAATAACCATAAATAAAAATATAAAAATACTTGTTTTGATTATCCTAATAATAGTCAACCATCTTTACCATCTAAATGTTCAAATAGGTTTATAAAGCAATATTCTTATTTAGAGGATTAACATTTATATGTGATGACAAAAGACAGAAATTAATAGCCGCAGAAAAATTAATATCCTTTACTAATACCTGATACAATCTCTTTATATATACAAAGAATGAAACTATACAAAGAGACTAACTAGCAAATAAGGCTAAATAGAAAATATACAATTAAGTATATAATTACAGGAACATATTAAGGAATATAATCTACTAAAATTATGAAATTAACATCACCACAATTATAGTTAATTATGTTGACGCCCCCCTTAAATTGATGCTAAGTGTCAAAAAGCATCAATTTGGAAACCAAATAATGATGACAAGCACATGTCATGGATTTAGGGAGCAAATCGACAACTTGATCTTGAAAAGGCACATGATGCAGTTGTAGAATCTGTTATTTTACAAGTTCACGAATGTAGTGACAATCTACCTCAATATGTTTCGTACGTTTGTGGTAAACAAGATTGTTGATTATGCGAATAACACTAATTTTGTCAGCATAGAGAGATATAGGATTATTATAAAAACACCAAAATCTAAAAGAATCCGACGAAGCCAAATAATTTTTGAACTAATCGATGACATGGAGCGATATCTTGCTTCAGTTGAAGAGTTAACAACATGATCTTGTTTCTTGCACTTTTATGAAATAGGTGTTGAACTGAATAAGACACACCAACCACTAGCAGAACGTCATGTATCAAGGCACCCAGCATAATTGGTGTCAGGAAAGGCAACAAACTCCATAGATGAAGTGGAAGGAAAAAAGAGACCTTGATCCATTGTATCTTTTAGGTACCGAATGATTCGATGAAGAGAAAAAAGATGTAACTTACAAGGATCTAAAACAAATTGATTCACCACTTGAACTGCATAAGAAATGTCAAGACGAGCCGTTGTAAGATACATGAGACTACCAATAAGTCATTTATGAAGAGTAGGATCAAATAATGGTTGACCAGATCCTTTGTTAATTTAAAGTTGAGCTCCATTGGTGTAGCACAAGATTGGTTGTCAGGAAAACTGACCAATTTAATCAAATCAACAGTATTCTTATGTTGACATAGATATACATCTTCCTTAGATCGTGAAACTTCTAAACCCAAAAAATAAGTCAATTCTCTAAGATCTTTCACGTGAAATAAGGATTGAAGAAGTTGTTTTAACTTATTAATACAATACGAATCATTACCTATGATAACCATATCATCCATATATACTAACAAAATAATGATGCCATTAGACAAATGAGAGGTGAATAATGAGTGATTATTGGAACTTTGTTGAAAGCCAACTAATTTAATTGTGGATGAAAATTTTTCAAACAATATACGATGAGCTTATTTAAGTCCGTAAAGAGTTTTATAAAGCTTACATACCAAATTTGGATCAGATAGTAGATAGCCTGGTAAAGGTTTCATATACACGGTTGCCTTCAAGTCACCATGCAAAAAGTATTTTTGACATCTATTTGATATAAAAGCCATTTTTTTCAGACACAACAGCCAACATAGTTCGAACCATGGTCATTTTAGCAATTGGAGAAAAAGTCTCATCATAGTCAATATTGAATTCTTATGTGCATTCCTAAACAACCAGCCTGACTTTATACCTTTCAAGAAAAATATCAGGCTTGAGTTTAATAGTATATACCCATTTACTACCAACTATTGAGGCATCAGAAGGAGCAAGAACTAAGTCCCAAGTCTGGTTTGCCTCAAGAGCTAAAATTTCCTCATCCATAGCACTTTTGCAACACATAATTTCTGTTACTTGCTTATAAGTAGAAGGTATGAAAATATAGTCAACATTATTATGGTAGACAGTGAAAGGATCATATCATTATAGAGTATAACTGTAGCAATTTGGAGGCTACCCAAAATTAAAATGGATAGATCAACGTGGTTGAGATGAAGTAGGAAAAGGTGATGCTGGTGATTGAGGAGCCGGACCTTCGGAAAGATGATCAAGTTGAGGCATTAAAGTCCTATTTTCATTTGTTCTTGATGAATCAGTTTCTAAATTGCTCTTAAGATTAATACAATCATTTAAAAATGAATGCATAAAAAAATAGGTTCACTATGGGAAGTTGTGGAAGAAAGAAAAGAAAAATTATACATATTTTTTTAAAAAATGTTACATGATGAGAAATGCATATTCTTTTTTCTGTAAAATCATAACAAAGATAGCCTTTATATTTATTGCTATAACCAAAGAACACACATTTAGTAGACTTAGGGGATAACTTTGTCCGCTCTTGTGAAGGCATTAAGACAAAGGAGACATAACCAAAGACTCTAAGATGTGAGTACTTAGGTGTTTTATTGTACAAACAAAACCAAGATGTTTTATTTTGAAGAAAAAGTGCAGATTGTTAGTTGATAAGGAAAATAGTTATATGAATAGCTTCCACCCAAAAACTCCATGGGACATGAGAATCAAGTAAGAG
>NW_019014636.1:448905-459583 GCF_000150535.2 Carica papaya
GGGCATCAGCGGCAGGCTCTAGTACGGCGATGACTGTGGTTGATCTTCCTCTCCCGGCGACTAGTTCATTTTCAGGCTGCCGCTCTTTTTCTTCTTTGATTTCTTCTGGCTATTAAGGGTTAGGGTTTCTTGTGGAAAAGAAGTTTAAATACTCATCTTCATTAAATTAGAGTGATCAGTTCGAGGAGACGTGGCTCACTCTCGACCATTGGATCATTCCTATCTGGAGAACGAATCTGGACTGCACGATCAAATAAAATCAGGACCGTTCGATCGTGCCTGAAGGAGAAGTGAATATGGATCGTTCATACGCGCAGGAGCACATTTAGGATGCCGGATCTGTTGGCATGCGGGTTG
Organism: Carica papaya; assembly: GCF_000150535.2. The sequence continues at coordinate 449,263 of NW_019014636.1, forward strand.
CCCGCGTGGCTTCCCGCATGGACGCATGTTTTCATTCTGCCATACAGTGCACGACGATCGGCCGTGCTGTTGACGTGGCGACCCACGTGGCAATTTTTCTGTTATTTTTATTTTTACTCTAGTTTTTCAATTTTTTTTTTAAAAAGGTCATTTCTTATTTCCACTTTAGCCCTAGCTTTTGAAAATTGTTTTTAAATACACCAAAAATTTATTTTTCTTAAAAATTTCAATTAAAAATAAAAAATTAAATTTCTCTAAATTATTTATTATTATAATTTGATTATCCTGGGCCTAATTTTCGGGCTTGGGTGTTACAATCTTAGCATTGATAAGGAAAGTAGTGTGGGAATATGAAACTAACTGATGTAAAACGTAGAATCAACCAATGTGATAAAAAAGTCTAACATATAATTTAATACAAAAACTTAATTCGTAAATAAATCATCCCTACTTAACACACAATCAACCTATGATTACAAACTAAAATAATTGCAAAATAAAATAAGAATTGATAAAATACCACAAGATTATCTCGACAAATAGAACAAAGTCTCCATCCAACAAGACAGTTGAAAACAACCTCTCAAAAAGCACCCACATTAGTTGAAAGCTAAAGTAAAAACTTGAATTTTATTAATTTGAATTGATGTTGAACTCTACAGCTTGATGAATAAAATGTGTGGCAATGATTGTATTCAGATAAATAACTTAATAATGTAAAATCACGACTTGATTTTTAGGGATAAAATCTTTTATTTTCATATGTAAAATACGCTCCAAACTCGGATAGGACACTCTCAAGGTAAGTGATTAACTTCCACTTGTAAAAAGAATACAAAATCTTGAGAGCGCAAGGGATTTAAGACTCTTTTTGATAACTAATTGTGTGTAATCTTTTTGGGATATTTATTGGCCAATTTCTTATACTTGTAAGACTCCTTTTTGGATGAACTACTATAAGTTCTATCTGTTTTATAATTCCATCCAATATGTGCATGATGAGTAAATGACAAGGAGATTACTTGGCCAGGAGTTTAAGATTTTGATGACTTTTGATGACTATCATATATAATTTCCTGCTTGAGTTTCTTACCTCTAACTCTTGTGATTGGCCTACTAGTTATGATTATGCTCTTCTCAAGTGGCCCAAGTCCATCATTCATCATGTCCAACCTTGTTTTCCTTGTTGCACTTTATATATAGGTGATTTAGAGTCCAAATTGCAAGGATTAAGTGTTAGACAACCTTGCCCTAGACTTGGATGGATAGATTAGTCCCTTGAATGTTCCATGTCGTCTAAGATCACATCACTAAATCTAAGGTAGTATGAGAAAAATTCTCAAGTGTAAAGGTCATGGTCCTTGTCATTGTAACACATCTCACATGTTTAGCGAAGCAAAAAAACTTAACATCGTACAAAATAAATGAGATCGTATCAGCAACCAAAATACAGAAAAACAAGAAGTTTCTTGTTGCCATTAAATTTTGTATAAAAGGACAAAAACTTGGAAAACATATTAACATACCTGTCGTTGGATCATATATGAAATTTTTCATTATGTCATAATGTTCAAAAAGGTTTAAAAAGAACTTTATACATTTCAAATCGAAGAAACACTAAAGCTTTTTTTCTAATATACCACTTCTAGTCTAAAATAGATAGTAAAAATGGTTGAAATAACTCTAACAAAAAAGGAAAAAAACCTTATAAAGATGGACAATGGGACGAGTGATCCACTAACTTACTTCAACTCACCCGAAATACAGTAGGTAAAAGAATATAATTAACAAGAAAGTATGGATTTAATAATTTACCCGCTCCACACCTATCCCATCTTGTCGCTGTATGTAATTCGTAAATTTATAATTTTATTTTAGTTTTGGTTAAAATAAATCTATTTTCGTTAGTAAATGTTTAATCTTATATATTTATAATTTTAATCTGTATTGTCATTGGGTATTATATCTAAATATTATTTTAAATAATATTTTATTATATTTAGTATTTAATATTTTGTAATTAAAATTATTTAAATATTTTATAAAATTTTGTAAAATTAAAAAACGAGTCAATAAGACAGATAACAGATAGAAAGTTTTACCCACATAGTAGGTGGTAGGCAAAAAACTTTCTAATAACTTTGAGTATATAATGGGTACGAATGTATAGTTTTATTAGTGGGGCGAGTATGAGGATTTATGTGTTGGTTCCACACTCAACTCTCCCATTATACTCGGCCAAGGACGTGAACACCTTCCTATTATCATCACCAATATTATTATCTCTTTGTACAGAAAATTATAGATCCAAACTATGCTCCTCACCTCACAAATAAACCATCAAGTATCACAAGGCACACATATAAGATACAAAGATAAGATATATGACATTTTAATGCCAAATATCTCTTCTGAGCTAGACAAGAAAAAAATAGAAATAAAAAGATTGTTTTCTTTAGCACCTCAAAGTATGAAAAATAAATATTTGATTCCTTACCATACAAACCTTATCCCACCCTTGCCAGAAAACACTTACCTTGGTACTCTGCCAAAAGTTAAAGCCATCATTGTAGTTCTATCTCCCTATTAACACCTAGTCTTTCTAATGAGCATTAATGAGTTTATTTAGCTGTTCACCTTAATAAAAGCAATCAACTTCAACTCTCTAATGCCATTTCTTTTCTTATTTATCACCATCCCTAACCTCTATGTCTTTCCCTATTCACCTTAATAAAAGCAGTCAAGTTCACTTTCTAATGCCATTTGTCATCTTATTTATCGCCATCCCTAACCTCTATGGAATTTTATCTCTCAACACATAAGGTAAAACCACATGGGAACCACTCTCTCACTATCAAGTCTTTTCTAATACCCCAAGGTTGCTTAACCATCACTTTAAATTACATGACAAAGGATAGAGAGTTCTGCCATATTAACCCCACTACCCCTACCACTTTAGAGAAGATACATCTCATATGCCTCTCTTCACGCCTTAACACACCATCAATACATGCCAATATTGGCGATTCCTATAAGGAAACATCTAAATTAAACTTGAAAAATCCTTTGGCAGTGACATCCACATTGATGGTTGTGCAACTACTATAACCCTTCATTCTTTACACATCTCTTATAAAGACAATAACAACTGGTTAATGGGTACCTCATGTATTCTTCCTGAATTGATTTCAACCACTAAAAGAGTATCATATGGACCAAACCCAATATTTCACCCATGTCATCTCTTTCCCCTAAAAGTATTTTCCTTCCTCATAAGCCACAGCAACTATATCACCATATAGAATAACATATTAATTGTTTTCATTAAGTATACAAGACCTCCAATGTTATAACATGACATAAACATTGTGAAAATGTTTCTTGGGGCAACCACTAGATATCCCACTAAGATATATTATCAATCTGTACTAATCACGATAAACTATAGAAGAAGAAAATATATTCGATAGTCTATGGGTGATGGTTACACATAAGACAAACATTTAGTATTTCCAACTTACAATTGCACCTATATAATGCATCCATCATAGGATGTAACGGCCCTGAAAATTCAAAAGAAAATACATATAATAATCTGAGTGTGGAAGTAAAACAAAAGATTAAGGTTAACATCCCTTACACAATAACTTAAAAGTACTAAACAACATCACAGAATAAGTTCTCTAAAAGAAATACGAGAAATGAGAAAAATAAAGAAAACTATAAAGCATCTAGCATCTACTCGCCGTCTTCTTGTGGATCGGGCTCGAGAATCAGGTCCTCCTGATCTGAAATGGTTAAATAAGGAATGAGCTACACTAGTCTAGTAAGGACATCACACTATATCACCGTCACAGAAGCAATGGTTGGTAAAAAGCCAAAAACAACCAATGGAGCACAATTTTAAAGCAATACATTTATTTGAAATAAAAATATTTATCCTTTTTTTTACACTTGGAGATCCTGTGAAAACAACCTATAAAGACAATAACATCATATAGATCACAATTTTACGTATAATCAGTAACATAAAACACATTATAAATTCGTATTCATTAACAATAACTGATTATTACCGTTTCTCGTTTTTACCAGCCTATTAGTATCCATGGGGATCCATAGGGGTCCCTGCTACACGTTAACCATTCCCCTTAACAATCTAAATTCCAGGGCCGTTCCCGTACCCTGTCCGGTATGAGCACCAAAATAATAAACCTCAATACCCCGTCCGGTATGAGGGTGAAGCAGGCTGTCCCCATACCCCGTCCGGTATGAGACAACGTTCACGGTGGGGTTTCCTATGAACCCGGTCCATCCACCATCTCCCAGGATATCTAATGAGGCTGTCATCTTATCCATTTATAAAATCACATCCCATTCCTATTTGTCCTTTGTCTCTGTTACCAACTCAAACATGAATACATGAACAAGTAACATGCATCCAACAAAGCAAGCATATCTTAGATTTCCAAAATCAAACAGTTGTGAAGTAAGCAGTGATACATGCATTTAAAACCATAGAATAGATAAACCAGATACCATAATGCATTTAAATTGTAAAATAAATCAAACAGGAATCGATAGAGAATAATGTCTGGTTCGGGCTCCATTAGCAACCGTAATTAATTATGCATATCTATTTAATTTGTACAAAATACAGTATCATCATTTATTCAAACTTCAATTCCATGATAGAAAATAGGGTGAGGGGGTCATTACTTGATTTGACGCCGAAAACTAGATCGTTACTGCGCCTACGGGCGGTCTCTAGGTTCCCTGAAATTTTTTTCGAGAACTAAAACGCGCTTACGGTACCTACACATGTCCCAAATAACCTAAAAATCAGACCCAAGGCTTACTCGGTCAATTTCAGAATTCTGGCATGGCGGCTCCGCCGTGCTCCGGCAACGACAGTGCTGCCGTGCCAGAACCCTAAACTAGCAAAAAAAAATTTAAAAAGCTCATTTTGACATTTTTGGGGTATTTTAATAATTAATAACGGTATTTTTTGTAAAAAAATTAGAGATCTTTAAATTAATTACAAGTCAGCAGTAGAGCTAAAACCGGTCAGTGTATAATTGTCCTAACTTATTTGTGTTATTATTTATTCCTATGTTGTCTGAACTACTTACCGTTCACAATCGTATGCTTTAATTGATTGATTTTAATTGCTTTCATGTTTATTAGTTATTTACCCATTTTGTCCCTAATTGTCAATTATTTTGCAACGAATGTTTGATCATGTCTCCCTTAGTTGTTAATCTATTAATTCATATTGTTTGTATAATTATCACTCTATTATGTGTAAATATGGAATGGGTTGATTGTGTGTGAATGGTGACTAACAGATGATGTGAATCTGTTTGCTAAAGGGCTTACCAGGTATCATGGAAAATGGTGTATGGACCTGGTGCATAGGGCAACCCTATCGTGGACATTACCTCAGTCAGACGGGGCTGAGAAGTCCCATACTGGAAGGGATTGAGATGTATAGTTCACCATCATACCAGATGGGGTATTGAGGCAGTGGTACATTTGGCGCCCATTACCGAACGGGGTATGAAAATGACAAGTTAATTGATAAATAGGATATTGAGTCCATGTGTGGGGGGAATTCTTATAGACCCCCAAAGGTACCGATAAGTAGGTAAAAATGTAATGTTTACTATTACCGTTCCTTTACATGTGTAATAAAGTGTTATCCTGATTATTTTCTTCATAAGTTGGTTTTGGAAACTCATAAATATGAGTATGAAAATTACATTTTTAAATTAATTGAATTTACCTATAAAAAAATAATGGCTCCATAGGTTGTTTTACAATTTTTATCAACCTTTGATTTTCCGTATCGGTGTTAAGTATTAACATTCTTACTAGGCTAGTGGATTACTACCTATGCCTAAATCGCATATAAATGGAAATTTTATTGATAAAACCTTTTCAATTGTGGCCAATATCTTATTACGAATAATTCTGACAACCTCAGGAGAAAAAGAGGCATTTACCTATTACAAAGGGTTGGCTAGAGATTTCTTGTAAAAACATTAGCCCTGCCCAGTTCATAATGACATCAACCTTTTTCCATATATTATTCTACCTCATCCCTCTTATTTAATCATTTCATATAAGAAAGATCAAGATCTGGATCCTGAGCAGAAAGAATGTTGTGACTAAATGTTGCCTCCCACATTCCATCAGAGTTGCCTAGTAGAGGTTAACCCTATAGGATTTCAGTCATTTTTTTCTTATTTCATTATTTTAATTTTTAAAAGAGACATTCTCGTAGCCTTATTGAGTATCCTGATTTACTGTGTAAGGAATGTAAACCCTAAACCAATAACTGCTTCCGCTATTATTTTATCAATTCAATAATTTCTTCTCCATTAAGTATTGGGCCTTTACAGTTTGTACCAAAGCCGCGTTCCTCAGAACCATTCCTTACACAAAAGATCATAATCATTCAATACAACCCAACACTCAACCCAACACTAGTGAAATGCATGTACAAAGACATTACGAGAGGAAGGCCCCCACTGAACAGAGTAGCCCAGGATAGGTCGCTTAGAGAGGATGTCGATCGACCCTTTAAGATGCTGGAGAGACTCATCTCTTCCCCACAGGCTAGGGAAGAGAGGAATGAGCTACCTGACCCTCCACCACTACCACAGTACGAGCCACCCCTATGATGGAAAGATCTAGTGTCACCTCGGTACAACTCTACTCCTCCACCGTATCATCCGACACCACCACAGTATAATTCGGTGCCCCCACCATACAACCAGGTGTCTCCACAAGGCCATCCAATCCCTCTCCAGCATAATCCAGTCCCTCTTCCACAGCACCCAATTCCACCCATGATGAACACATCCTAAATTGAGAGGCATAAAAGACTTAAACCATCTACTTTTGCAAGATCATACTTAGGGTGGTTCCCGAACAGAATATCATACTTGCTACCTAAATGCTTGTAGGTGAGGTAGGTCGTTGGTGGCAGCTGAAATAGGTCACCTTGCCCATTCCAATCACCTGAGAATAGTTCACGGCAGCTTTTAATGCATAGTACCTCCCAAAGCAACGTCGACATCTGAAGGAGATAGAGTTTGCATACCTGGTCCAAGATGATATATCAGTGTCTAAATATGTGCAAAAATTCCTGGAGTCGAGTCGATACTCTTCTGAGAGTATGATGGACGAAGGAAGAAAGGCAAGAAAGTTTGAGTGGGCCCTCCGTCTTACAATCAGACAGCAACTGTATATATTCAAGCTCAGCACCTACTCAGTAGTTCTGGCTAAGGCACTATTGATAGAAAGGAACTTCCGTATCTTTTTTCCAGTAGTAGAAAATTCTAAGGCCCTAGTTCCACATCACAGACCAGCACCCACTGCACTGACTCAGCAAAACAAGAAACCTAGGTCTATGACTCAAGCTCCTCCTCAAGGCTCGACAATAGGACGCAGTAGGACTTGCTAGCACTGTGACAAGGATCATGGAGATCGACCCTACTATTGCCTCAATAATACCTGCCGCATATATGGTAGTGTCCAACTCTACACAAAAGAGTACTTTAAGAATCAGAATCAAGTCATACCTCTAATCTAGGACATAACCTACACCCTCACCTAGCAAGAGGCTAAAGCCAACTCCAAAGTGATAGAGGATACGTACACTATCTGTAATCACCTTGCACATATTTTAATTGATATTGGTGCTTCACATTCTTTTATTTCGCATGTTTTCACAAAAAATTAGAATGTATTACCTGAAAGTCTTAATTCTATGTTGTTTATGTCTACACTTAGAAATGAAACATTGTTAGGGAATGTCATATACAAAGCTTGTATCGTAGAAATAACAAATAAAAAATTAAATGTAAACCTGATAGCGGTAGACATAAGAAATTTTGATATAATTCTAGGAATGAACTAGTTAGCGGTATATCACGCCACTGTGGATTATTTTCATAAGAAGCTTGTATTCGATCTTCCTAACGAAGAGTCCTTCACAAATTAATAAAAGTTTTAGATATTATTCCCTCATAGTAACTCCAATGTTTACCTTATGTTTTAACTCAGTTATTTTTTTCTACGTTTGGCAAGCCTAAGAAAGAAATTTACATTCAAGAGATTGCTATGGTCCTAAATTTTTCAGACATATTCCTCGATGAACTACTAGGACTAACGGTGGATAGAAACGTTGAATTCACCATAGATTTTTAACCTGGCACCCAGCCTATTTGAGTTGCCCCTTATCGAATAAGTCGTGTTAAGATAGAAAAGTTGAGGAAATAGATCAAAGAATTGCAAGACTGTGGGTTCTTTCGACACAGTATATCTTCTTAGGGTGCTGGAGTTACATTTGAAAGGAAATGTTATAGGTCCCTGAGGTTGTGTATTAACTATAGGGGATTGAACATGGTCACAATCAAGAACAAGTACCCCCTTCCCAAGATCGATGATCTTTTTGATCAGTTACAAGGTGCTCAGGTTTTCTCCAAGATTGACTTGCATTCAGCTTACAATCAGGTAAATATCAGGGTAGAGGACACCCCAAGATAGCCTTCAGAACCCGGTATGGGCACTATGAGTTCTTAGTCATGCCATTTGTGTTAACCAATACACCTGCAATTTTTATAAATTTGATGAACAGGGTCTCCAAGAAGTTCTTAGATCAATTTATCCTAGTGTTTATTAATGATATCCTAGTCTATTCAAAGAGCAGAGAAGAACATGCTCAGCACCTGAATCAATTTTTACAAGTTCTCAAAGAAAAGAAGCAATATGCAAAACTTAGCAAGTGTGGATTTTGGTTTGAGCAGACTACCTTCGTAGGGCACATAATATCAAAGGATGGGGTGTCAGTGAATCATGAGAAGGTTAAGGCCGTAATGGTTTAGGAGAAATTAACTTCAGTTAAGAAAGTTTGAAACTTTTTGGGTATGGTAGGTTATTACTACGAGTTTGTAGAAGGATTTTCAAGCCTAGCCGCCCCTTTGACCCGACTTACGAGGAATAACGTCAAGTTTGAGTGGAATGATAACTGTGAAAAGAGTTTTATAGAACTCAAGAAGCGATTGACTACCGCATCAGTTTTAGTTCTACTAAGTGGGACAAGTGCATATATAGTGTACAGTGACGCTTCCTATCTAGGTTTAGACTGTGTTCTAATTCAGCACGAAAATGTCATAGTCTATGGCTCCAAATAGTTGAAAAGTCACGAAAAGAATTATCCCACTCACGGCTTAAAACTTGCTGCTATTATTCATGCCTTAAAGATCTAGCGCCACTACTTGTATGGAGTTACTTTTGAGATCTATACAGATCATAAGAGCTTAAAGCATATATTCATCCAAAAGAATCACAACATGCATCAGAGGTGTTGGATAGAGCTCCTCAAGGACTACGATTATAAGATCTTGTATCATCCAAGCAAGAAGTAATGTGGTGGCCACGCTCTCAGTAGGAAAAGTGCAGGTATGTTAGCTCACATAATGGTTTTTGAATGCAGGGTAATAAAGGCTGCACAATAAATATAGCTTCAGGATTTGAAAAGTGCCATATGCCTGACCCACCTAACTGTCCAACCTGAATTGATTAAAGAATAAAGAAAGCTCAACTGACTGATCCCACTCTAATAATTCTTAGAAAAGATGCAGAACAGGGTGTAAATCTAAAAATTATGAGTCTCTGTCGATGGGTTGCTTAGGTTCTAGGACAGGGTATGTGTTTTAAATGATAGTGAACTAAAAAGTGATATCATGACAAATGCTCACAGTTCAAAGTTTGCCATACATTCTGGAAGTACTAAGATGTACTAAGTGTCTTGTATGCCAGCAGATTAAGATAGAGCATCAACGCTCAGGTGGGCTACTTCAGCCACTACCAATCTCGAAGTAGAAATATGAACATATCACTATAAATTTTGTAACATGGTTACCTAAAGCACGTTCAATGCATGATCCAATCTAGGTAATTATTGACCGATTCACCAAGTCCTCTTATTTCTTAGCCATCAGAATGACCTACTATTTAGACAAACTAGCAAGAATCTATATCCGGGAGATAGTTAGGCTATATGGAGTTCCGATGACAGTGGTATCAGATAGGAACGCTAGGCTTACCTCTCGATTTTAGTCAAGTTTTCAGCAAATAATGGGAACGAAACTAACCCTCAACACGGCATTCTACCCTCAAACATATGGACAGTCAGAACGAATCATTCGTACACTAGAGGATATGTTTAGGGCTTGTGTTCTAGACTTTGGAGGATATTAGGACGATCACCTACCCTAGACAGAGTTCGCCTACAATAATAGTTATCAGC
>NW_019014636.1:460066-485299 GCF_000150535.2 Carica papaya
CCATGCACGGACTACTCAAATTGACTAGGGGAGGGTATTTATACTTCGTATTCTAGTAAACCTTAACCCTAGCCGCACCAATCCTTGCCGGAAAAGAAGAAGAAGGACGGCCAAAAAGAAACTGACCGCTATCTTCGCCGCACCGGATCCATGATTGACGCAAGAAAAGTATTTTTTTTCCTTTCTCGTTCGAAATTTGATTCTAAACCTCCCTATATCCATATCGAAGCTAAAAGATCATAGGGTAAGTCAAAAAACGTGAGCAGAGCTTAGTCGAGCCGTCGCAGCCGCAATCCAAAACCCCTCCGATGGTCCTTTTCCCATTTCCCATTTTCTTTGATTCTTTAACCCTTGTGTTCCTCATCTTTTTCTAGTGCCGGTTAGCCGAAGAGAAGCCTCGACTGTGAGAGAGGAACGATGGAGCCGCCGTATCAGAAAACTCCTTCACTGGTAAGGCCTCAGTTTTTCCTTTTCTCGACCGAGAAAGCTTGCCTAACCCCATTTTTTACAGGTTTTCATGCAACACCGACCATAACCAACTGAAAATGGCTAGGGCAAGAGGAGATGCTATCGTGGGCGGCTGAGCACGGCGTCGCCGCCGTGCCCGAATCCTAAACTAGCCAAAAAAAATTTAAAATGCTCATTTTGGCCTTTTTAGGATATTTTGGGAATATGTAACACGTGTTTTTTATTTCCATAGAAAAATCTAAGAAATTCGAGAACCGCCAGGAAGCGCAGTGAAAAGAATGATATTTCGAATACCAATCCGGGGTAAGAATCTCTCACCCTTTTCTCCTATTACTGTAAATTAAAATTTAATAATTAATAATAGTATTTTTTGTAAAAAAATTAGAGATCCCTAAATTAATTACAGGGCACCAGTAGAGCCAAAACTGTTCAATGTATAATTGCCTTAACTTATCTGTGTTGTTTATTTATTCCTATATTACCTTAATTACTTACTGTTCGCAATCGTATGCTTTAATTGATTTATTTTAATTGCTTTTGTGTTTATTAGTCCATTTACCCGTTTTATCCCTAATTTTCAATTGGTTTGCAATGAATGTCTTGATCATGTCTCCCTTAGTTGTTAATTTATTAGTTCATACTGTCTGTGTAATTATCGATCTATTGTGCTGTAAATATGGAATGGGTTGGTTGTTTGTGAATGGTGACTGACAAATGACGTGAATCTGTTTGCTAAAGGGCTTAGCGGGTATTATGAAAAAGGGTGTATGGACCTAGTGCATAGAGCAACTCTACCGTGGACATTACCTCAGTCGGGCGAGGCTGAGAAATCTCATATCGAAAGAGGTTATGAGGTATAGTTCACCCTCATATCGAATGGGGTATTGAGATGGTGGTACATTTAGCATCCATTACCATATGGGGTATGGAGACGGCTGGTTAATTAATAAATTAGATATTGGGTCCACGTATAGGGAGAATCCTTATGGACCCCAAAGGTACCGATAAGTAGGTAAAAAAGTAATGTTTACTATTGTTGTTCCTTTACATGTATAATAAAGTATTATCCTAATTATCGTCTTCATAGATCGGTTTTGAAAACTCATAAAGGTGAGTATGAAATTATATTTTTAAATTAAATGATTTTATCTAAAAAAATGATAATGACTTCATAGGTTATTTTACGATTTTTACCAACCTTTGATTTTCTATATCGATATTAAGTATTGATATTTTTATTGAGGTAGTGTACCTCATCCCCCTTATTTAACAATTTCATATTAGGAAGACCAAGATCCGGATCCTGAGCAGTAAGAAGGTTATGACAAAATGTTGTCTCTCGCATTACATCAGAGTTGCCCAACAGAGGTTAACCCTATAGGATTTCAGTCACGTTTTTTTTATTTCATTATTTTAATTTCCAAAATGGGTATTCTTATAACCCTATTGGGCATCTTGATTTATAGGAATGTAAATTCTAAACTAATAATTTCTTCCGCTATTATTTTATCAACTCAATAATTTCCTTTCCATTGAGTATTGGGCCTTTACATCCGGGACCATTGGGACTCCTCTCATATCACCGCCTCATCAACCAAAATGTCTAGATTGACACCCAAAGTAAAATCCTTACAAATCTTGCTGTCAAAGTCAATTTCCCGCCAATGCATTCTTCTAAATTCCATCACCTACTAGCATTATGAAACCCCATATTCAGTCCCCATCTTGTCACCCAGAAACATATTCGCTATAATGGTCTCTTTTCAAAAGGATGACACATGCTTAGATATAACTAGTCATAAGGGGATTAAGATTAGGGCATAATTGTACATCCTGCACCTAATGACTCTTCTCTATAATGCTTTCTCTTCCATTCCGTACCTCCAACACATTTCGCCAATAGAGCCATGTTAATTTGTTTTATTTCACTAGTTACATCTATGATATAGTGAAAAATCTATATCCTTCAAATAAGGAAGAAATAAGGATTCTATAAAATGAAGAACTCATTAAAAAAATATATAAATACTCACATAAAAAAATAAGAATTTTATACAATTATTGCTCATGTGTTTATTATACAGAACATAGTTATTTTTTTAAAACATAATCATATTTTCTTTAAATTTGATTTACATTCATTTTTCCTTATTAAGTAATTTATTTTTTAATTTCTAACAAGAATTACATGGATAAAGATAATAGAGCAATTGATGGGTTCAGATCAAGGAGTGGCACTCGAGCTAGTGGGGGAAGTGCCTGCTTATAACAGCTCTATTGATTAAGATTTGGGCATTGTATCATCTACTGCTCGTGATCATAAAAAGAGTGTCGTTGTTACAACCCCTACTTATTGATTTGTTGGGGCCACTAGTAACTTAGGATCGAACCTATTCTCGATCATGATACTATTTACTAGTTAGATTTGTGTGGTCAAAAAGATTAGTAGACCCTTAATTAGCTCTTTTCTAGTCATTGTCTCATCCCTATCTCATAACTGAGATCTCTATCTCATAGTTGATGAGGTTTATTATCATGAATGTTAACACATTTACATAGTTATGACTATCATTTAAGACATAATTACTAGTACAACTATGTGATGTGAGTACAGAAGTTGCCCAAAATGTTGATGGACAAATACTAAATCATCTTGACGAGGGTCAATGTTATTAGTATAAATAATATTCTAATAGTCACATATTTTTTCTTATTTTTTTAAGTGGGTTAGATGTTTTTGAATCTTCTTATATTTATAATGTGCTCCTTTTTAATTTATTTATTGTTTTATAATTATGTAATTGACGCGAAATATATATTTAAATTTTTAAGATGTCTTAAAATTTGAGCTTGACTTAAAATGTACATATGTATATCTACATATTTATATAATAAATAACTTATTTGAGTAATTTTACTCAATCTCAACGAAATTGCAATAATTTATTAAAAATCAACTCTAAACTGTTGACAATATATATAGTTTGAAAAATATGAAAGGAAATAAAGCAAGCAAAAGACCAATAACCCAATCCAAACATCAATACACTAAAAAATTCGTAGAGGCAACAGGCATGCTGGCTACACGACAAAGTTCACCCAATTAAGACTATTTAGCAATAAGCTACACTTCATGTTATATATATATATATATATATATATGTTTTTTTTTTCTTTCTTCAATAGAAGTGGAATTGGAAATTTGAAAGTTGACAAATAAAAAAAAAAAAGGTGAAGATATAGACAAAAGAAAGTAGAAATTTAATAAAGATATATTTTTAATCGATGGATAAAAAAAAAAAACGTTTGGACGTTTTCTCTTCACATTACTATTTTTTCTTTATTGTTATTATTGGAATATTTTGGTGAGAAATATTTAGAATAACTCATGATTTCTCCCTGTTAAGAAGTAGAAACTAAACCAGAAAATATGAAAAAGAAATATATATATATATATATATATATATGTATGTATATATAAAGGCAAAGGGCGGGTGAGTGGAAATGTCAGCCGACAGCGAGAATCCTTAAGAGGAAAAGAAAAAGGAAGTGGGGGAGGCAGGACAGAAGGGTACAATTCACTTATCTCCCTCTAGATGCTCCCCTCGTGCGGCCCTCCCTTTTTGCTGTTTCCCTCTTTTATCACTTACCACTTTGTAATTTCAATTTCAACCATGAATTTATTGGCAACTAAGCATTTATTTTTTAAGAAAATGCTCTTCGTAAATTGTTTTATCTTAATATATAAATTGCTTGCCAACTAGATGGGAGAAACAAAATTACTTTCAATACATGAAAGTTGACCAAAAAAGTACCCTAATACTAAAGAGATTAATTAACCCTTATTGTAATTTCTACATTCCTAATTTTAGAATATAAAAGTATAAACATACTTTTCTAGAAGTGATTAATTTTTAAGAATAGGTTATAACTACTAAAACAAATCAACTCTTATTGTAAATTCTAAATTCTTAATTTTGGAATAAAAGGTTACAAAGATACTTTTCTAAACGTTGTTAAGTTTTAAGAGTAAATTTGATGTATTTTAAAACAAAATCTAGTGGTTTATTTTTTTTTTATGGAAGTTTAATATATTGAGGTTTTATAATAGGCTAATATGATAATTTTGTTATCTAAATAACTATACAAGTTTCTTATAGATTTATTGCCAACACAGTGGTTTAGTTGTTATGAGTTTGAGTACTTAGACTCTCATTTTACTAATACATTATGGGTTGACTATTACAGACTTATCATGCTTAATTTAGAAGACCAAATATTTAACTTATTAATGTATTAGTTTACCAAGTTTGGTATTATCACAGTAAGTGATGATATTTTTATATAAAAAGAATATTCTTTGACAACTAAATTTTTTTACTTTAGAATAGCCCTAATAAGTAAAAAATTTGACCTAACATTTTTCTATTCAAATAAAGAAAGTGTCAGCATGGATTTAAGACTCATCTTTATAAAGAAAAAGAAAAGGTATTTGTCATTTTTCTTCTTTAGTTTAACAAATAATAACTTATGCAACATAAATTAGTATTTAAAAAATATTAAAGTTTCATAAATTATCCTCATATATTTTTTTATCTAGAACTATAAATAAATTTTAATAGAATATATTATAAAATTAATATGATATTAATGTTAGTCATTTAATTAATATGTTTATTTATTTTGTCTGTTGGTAAAAATAAGACACCAAGAATGAGCAATAACAAGTAGTTTATTTGACCTAGGTTAGAAACATGGGCAAGCTAGCCTAAAGGTAGCTGCAAATCGACTCAGTTTGGCCAAGCCTTTGCATGCTTGACCATGACTTTTTCATCGACATGTTATGATGATAATGTCCCTAAACTAGCTATAAATTCTTGTATTCTTGATCTTCTTGACCCAATAATCCAATTTACTTCTCATTTTTTTGGCTAATTAAATTAGTATTCAATTTTTAAAAAAACAATGACATTATTATACCTATCTTGTATGTTAAGAAGACAATATCATTCACTTCATTAATATAAAATACCATTATTCCCAAGGCTATGTATTATCTTCCATAATTGTATCATGCACTATGTTCAGAAGATGAAAATCTTCTATATATGAAAAAGGTAGATATATATACATTATAATAAAATAATTAATGGAAGAAAATATATAAATATGTATCATTTCTAACAAATGAGAATGGAATACGATCATTTAATATGATCTTATTAAAAGTGTTATCAATAGCCTTGGATAATGATCCTTCCTACCCTAGAGGAGAGGTTTGTGGCATGGTACGTAGATCAATGATATGGATGAGAGATTGAGGAGTAATGTAATAAGTGATGGGAGTGAGGTAATGCAGTGTGAATAGCTGAAACGACACTGTTACTATCCTTTATAGTCACGATCAATAGTACATAAGATTATCATCAAAGACACTCAATATTAATATCTCAGTTTTACCATAAATTTTTGTATGTAATACCTTTAGCAACAAAGACTTTGTCATCCTTAGAAAAATTAATTATACCATATTTTATCATGTACGTCGGTGCTTTATCACTACCATTGCCATGATCGTAACCATCTATGCCACTACCATCATTAATCCCCTTGCTTCTCATTGTGTTTATGATATATAAGAAATTTGTTTACTAAGCTAATAAATTAATAACACCATCCAACACTCGTGATGCAATAACAACATCAACTTATTATTCAATTACATTTACATAGTATAAAACTAACTCTAGGCATAAAAAATATGCATACATTTTTTGAATAACTAATTACTTAAAAAAAATATGTATTCACAAAATTTTATATCATGACCTTCTTCATTGTCTCTGTCCCTGTCATCACTTTCATCGTCTCTAAGACCAAATTTGTTTACATTAATGTTATAGTTGAATTGAAGTTCTAATTTATTATCTTCTAATTTATTAGTGTCATCTTCCATCTCTATATGGCCTCCTCAAGTATTTTGGTGAATTAAAATTCCAACCTCATAGTTATATTGATTTCTACATGAGTTTTATTATCACCCTATCCATTTGAAATGTTGAATTTATCACATACTTAAAAATATTACGTTAAGTTTTTATTTTTAATCACAAATGAAAATTCTAATAATATCCTCCTTATGACAGGATATGGCACCTATGTATTTGCTCCCTTTGTTATACTAGTAGCCAATCACAAATTGGTTGGACTTTATATACTTTTTCATATAGTTTACGTTAATAAGTTTATACTTGGGGTGCACCTCATTCTAGCTATGTGGAGTTCAACTGAGCCTATTGCATTTAAAGAAGAAATACCACGATGGATTCTTATTATATGCTCCAATCAAAAAATATTTTTAAAGATATTAAAATAATCAAAAGAGGCACCATCATAGGTTTTCCCTTTAGAACAAACTCCAATTTTCATACGTATTTTCATAACTTTGTGATTAATTATGTTGAAAATAAAGTCATTGATAAGATACATAGGATATGTGTGGACTTTCTTGATCGACATATGTGATATGTCCCCCAGTGAATTAAACATGGTATATTTTATAGGAAGTAATGGTAATAATCAAACCCTAAATAATTCTTAAAATGTATGAGAGTAAATATCTTAAAATACTCTATGTAATAACATCATACCAGCATGTAAATTATATTTAGTTCTAATAACATTTTATATTTAGGATTTTATAAATCATTCGTAATAACATCACCCTCGTATGATATTTATGACTTATTGACACACCATATATCATCGTAGCATTATAACATGAAAAGAAATCATACCCTCAAAATATGTGAACAAATTTTTAAAAAGATTGTGATTAAAAACTTAGAAATAAAGATTATAACAATCAACCGAATGCAAAGTAATTGTGTGAGACACCGAACCAAAGGTTCAACAACTTAGATTTAGGACAATTTCAAGGTAAATAACAAGTAAAATATAATATTAGAACTCATCTAATTTTACTAAGAAATTATAAAAATTCATGCAAGTTAAATTAAGATAGAAGAAATGGGACCCAAAAGAATTGGGAAAACACGTGGAATATCTGACAAGGTTGAAAAATTCAGACATCAGTGTTTGTGTTGGAGCCTTTGAAGACCTTCCACGTGGAGACGCACGTGCGGGTACACTGACAAAATTAAAAGAAAAAACAACGGTGTCTGTAAATCAGAGCAACTGTAAACGTACACTCTTTTCTTTTCTTTTTTTAATTTTCTTTTAATCTCTTTTTGGGTTATCTTCTTCAACCACTTGTCAGTTGTCCCATAATAAATTCTTCTTCATCCTGCATCATATCAGAGCCGTTGATCACCAGATTCATTCATTTCATTACATATTAATATGTTGAACCCAGCAAAGATTACTGATAACTACCCAGTTGATGTTGAATATATATAGATATATATATATATATATATAATTAATGAGAGAACTGGAAGATGAGAAATGTGGTGGGGTTAGAAGGTATACTTGCAGAGACATGATTGATATCTACACGTATGATCTGATATGATGATATGATGTGCCTCTTATTATTATTATTATTATTATTGTTCTTGTTGTTGTAGTAAAAATTGTATACCGTGTACATGGGTTTATAATATAATATATATGAAAGATTTTTTAAATGTGTGTGCTTGTTATCCCAGTGGTATCTTGATTGTAATTTTTGATGATTGCCCAACCATTTCATGTCTCCTTCCATCACAAACATGAGGCTGTATTTGGTCTGCTTTCAAATAGCAATGTTCATCTCATTATTATTTTTAGAGATCATATAAGTAATTAGTACTATATTATATATAG
The DNA here is from genome assembly GCF_000150535.2 of Carica papaya. Next base: position 468,362 of record NW_019014636.1, read on the forward strand.
ACATAGTCAGGAACGAATCTGTAAAAATTATTGTTTTTATTTTATTCATATTTAGATCATTATAATTATTTTTTTTGGCCACCTTTAATCATTTCGACAGAAATTATCATATTTAAACTATTTTTAGATGTAATTTTAGTATATTTTATTGACATATACGTATTAATTATAATATATCAAATATAAGAACTCAAACTAACAATCTTATATTTAAAAAAAATATCAACCATTTAATCAATGAATAAGTGAAACTAGTTTTATAATTTTTACTCCTTAGATATCATTATGCCTTAATCCAATTCTCTTGCCAAATGGAAAGGTTAATTATTTGTTTCATTACAAATTCTTACATTTCATAAATTAGAAAGAGAAAGAAGTATTAATCATTCGATTAACGTATTACTAATGAGAGATTAATTATCTAAAATCAGTTTGATAACAAAAAATTAAGTTAAAGAAGAATGGATCTCATTAATAAAATAAATATCTAAGGTAAGGAAAGATGATACAATAAATATCTATATGTATGTGACAACGAAGGTGTGGATGATATTTCTGAAATTGAGTATTTTAGGGGTAAATTACATAAGATTTTGAAATTTGCTATAATATTTAAAAATTACTCAATTTATAATAAAAAAATTGAATAGAAAAATTTTGTTATTTTATAAATTATTACACATTGTATATTATTGCTGTTAAATTTAATAAAATGATAAGATTATCTTCATATCCTTTATTTAATAATAATAGCATGCCAATTTAATAAGTTTTCGATAGTCAAAGCATATAAAATCTTTTGAATGAATGAGTAATTAACTATGATAAAGATTATCTAAATATATAAATAATTTCTGTAAATAATAGAATAAATGAAAATTATTTTTGATTTATCTAAGTATAATTTTTTCTCCATCTTCATCTTTGGAGAAAATATTTAGATAATTTTAAGTAAATAATTTTTAAAAAATTATTTAAAATTTATTAGATGTGTTATTTTTAAACCGTGGTAATTAAAGTAATCATTAAGTCATAGTATTTTATGGTAAATTTTATTATTAAATAAAAAACATTATAGTAAAGAAATCAAAGGTCCCCTCAAGGGATCCATATTTTTTTTATGAAGTATGGCAAAAAGTTCATAGTAGTTTATAAAGTATGGTGTCCATGTTCAATTTTAAAAAGTTGCGATAATCACCTATATTATACCAAATCCTAGGGAGTTTTAATGCATTTTATATAATGGGTATATATGCTTATACATATTTCTCTCTATTAATTACAAATTATAAGTATGAGAGTGAGAAGAAAAATGGAAGTGAACAAAATGATCTTCTAACTATTTAGTAGTATTGAGATACTCATAATTTTTTGTTGTATTTTAGTGTTTTTTAACTAGAGCTTATTATTTATAAACACCTTGAATATTAATTAATTATTACTAATAAATTTGAGGATGTTGAAAGTCAATAAGAATATATCAACAATAATTTAGAATCAAACAATAGCAAAATGGTTGGTTACTCATGTAGAAATAAAAGTAGCATAGGCTTCCCAAATACATATATAAATAAGTAAAGATAATTATGAATTGTTTTGTTTTTTTGTTGTTCACGTGGGGTTTGTTCCCCAAAAAGTGGGTTAGTCTAATCAACAACCCAAAAATTATTGTGTTTAAGACTCCCACCTTTCTCCTGCTCTCTTCCCACCAAGCATGATTCCTACAATCCCCACAACCTCAAACCCATTTGTATTATTATATTTACATAATATATATTAACTTAAAACATTTTAAAAAAAAAAAAGTTCATTTTTAAAATACCCATTTGTATTTCTAACTAAATTACCAAAATTTTGTTCTATGATTATTAAATGCATTTCTATTTTCACTTTTTTCAAGAAAATTTGTATGAAATTTATTTCGAATTTGCATGGAATTAAGTATGAAAGTCTATTTTTAATTATGTAATAAAGATTTTTAACTTGGGTTGTGGAAGTCAAAAGAGTAGGCAGCGGTGGGTAGGAGCAGAGGGTGTCGGCGATTTAAGATATATCTTGTGAAAGTGAAATTTGACAGTGTTCAGAGAGCCACCTAATTAACTTACTAATTCACTACATTTAATATTGTTATTTAAAAGTAAATATTATGATAGATACTAAATTTATAAACTGATTTACTCTTATCAAAAGCAACAAAATATTAAAATATTCCATTTTTTTTTTCTTCTAAATTATAATTACGACCACCTTAAAAATATTATCGAATCTATTAGAGTATTTCAAATATCATTTAACACTAACTAAATAATAAACTACTGAATTACAAACACAGTCAATAATGAACGAAATGTTAACAAATTACTTTAAGAAAAAAAAATGAAATCTTCCACATTGCTTTTCTTGAATCGCTTCCAATCATGACAAATCTTAAAATCATTTATGAACTTCTTGTTGTCAATGTAAAATGAATGTCAAAGATTTGCACGTTGTGAATGAATACACATTCTTAATGTAATCTCGAGTCGAGGCGCCAACTACCGCTATTCATTCTTTAATCTCAAATTCGTATTGATTTTTAGTACATTATTTTGGAGGTACAGAACAATCCGGGTGTACAAGCATGTCAAACAAATGAATTACAAGGTGTGAACTGCCCAGTCAGGGGCACATAACCATTGCGCTGTATATCTGAAGAGTTATTTTACGAAAGCTTTGTAAGCATATTTTTGTCTTACAATTTCCTTTATGCAGAGTTCAACGAAAGACACAACTTACTTCCCCCATGTTAGCAGTGCAATATCTTACTTTCTAAGCTAACTTGCTTGTCATGAGGGACACGTCTCATGACACGCCTGATTTTGTGTGAAATAAAACTCCAGTCCCACCATAGTAAAGATTGTTGGGCAACTGATTTTATATATACTTTCCTTCCCCGCATGCGAAGTATTCCACAAAGAAGACAAGAAATACTTTTCATGTAAACATTAAGGAAGTTTTCCACAATACTGAAAACATTAAAGACTCACTCACAAGAGGAAGGAAGGGGATATGAATTACATATTATGAAATCCAGCATCCAATAACATATCGTAGAAAAGCTTCCAATAATGTCAGACAACTAAAATTTAGATCTTCTAAGGTTTAAAGTTCATCCATTATAACCTCCAAAAGAGAAAGCAGGACTCCAGTGGCCCAGACCTCAATTCCTTGGTATCCAGACGTTTACCACATCATCATACAACAAAAGTACATATAATCTTTTACCCAAAAAATACACAAATAGAACTGAAATATTATCTTGTGCCAAATTAAGAAATTTAACTGTAAAGATCATCTTCTTCAGCTCCACCTGCCGGTGCTGCAAATGGATCAGATCCGGCTGCACCTCCTGATCCAGACTCAGCAAACCGGAACTCAGTTCCAAAACCTCTTGATTGCTGCAATGTTTGGGCAAATGCCTGGTATTTGCGGATGTCTGCATCACTCACACTCCTCCTAGCATACTTCATGGATTCTTCAAAATGTGCTGCCTTGATCTCCGCCACATCGTCTTCAACATCTTCCTCCATAGCCTCAGGGTTATCCCTTCTCTTCCTTTCCCTCTCAATGTCCTGAAAATATTAAAGAAATTTCCTCAGTTAATACTTCTCCAATTCTCTGTGAAAAGATAGTGCAACAGCCAGTAATAACAAAAATCAACTCAGAGGGAAAATAGGCAGAATTATATACTTTCTCAATGTTCTCTCGTATGGCATATTTGCATGCACGTTGACATATTTCAGTAATATCTGCACCACTGAAGCCTTGAGTGTATTTTGCAAGAGCTCTGAGGTCAACATCTTTGGAGACTGGAGATTTCCTCAAGCAGGACTTGAAAATTTGATGACGAGATTCCTCGTCAGGAAGAGGAATATAAATCAACTGATCAAGACGGCCTGGGCGGAGAAGTGCAGGGTCAATAATGTCTGGTCTGTTGGTTGCACCAATAATGAACACAGTTTTCTTTGCAGACATGCCATCCATTTCTGTCAAAAGTTGGTTCAAAACCCTGTCCGCTGCACCTCCAGCATCTCCAACACTGCTTCCTCTCTGCAAAACCACGGAAGAGCATGAGCAGCTTGCAACACAGTAGACTACAACACAACTAAGAAAAAGAAAATATAAGCCATTTATGCCTATTTGTAATCACCAAATACTATGTTATCATAATCTTTGGGGGGAAGAAGATAGAAAACAAACCTGAGTAGCAATTGAGTCAAGCTCATCAAAGAATAAGACACAAGGAGCAGATTGCCGAGCCTTATCAAAAATTTCTCGTACATTTGCCTCACTTTCTCCAAACCACATAGTAAGTAATTCCGGACCCTTAACACTTATGAAATTTGCCTGGCATTCATTGGCAATAGCCTTTAGCAAGAAGTGTTTTCCCACACCCAGGAGGTCCATAGAAGAGGACTCCCTTTGAGGGTGACATTCCAAACTTCTCGAATTTCTCAGGATGCTCCACTGGGTATTGGACAGTCTGCATGACAAAGTATTACAGGTCAACACAGTTTCAAAAATATTGGTTGAAAGCAAGTACATGCATGTAAATAGATACAGCAATTACCTCCTGAAGCTCCCTTTTAACATTCTCAAGACCTCCAATATCTTCCCAGCTGACATTAGGTACCTCGACAACCTAATTAGAAACACCTCTCCGATTAGATACCAAAAAAAGGGGAAAAACAAAAGTTCTGTTATCATTAGAGGAGGATTTAGGTCGACAGAAGTATCTGAATAATACTCACAGTTTCACGCAGGGCAGAAGGATTGCTTGTTCCAAGAGCAGCCTGAAAGTGTTCATTTGTCACTGCCATAGAATTGAGCACCTCGGCATCTATTGACTCATCTTCTAAGTCAATGACATCCATCTTCTCCCTGATGCATTGAAGAGCAGCCTCGGTACATAAAGCAGCAAGATCAGCACCAACATAGCCATGTGTATCTTTAGAAATTCTTTCCAAATCCACCTGAAAAAGGAAACCAGAGAAACAGTTACTCATAAATTTACGTTTAGAAAAGGAAGATGGATAGAGGAAGGAGCATTTGGTATTACATCTTCGGCAAGCTTCATGTTCTTTGTATGAATTCGAAGAACTTCAAGACGTCCAATTTCATCAGGAACACCAATATCTATTTCCCTATCAAACCTGCCAAACCTTCTGAGAGCTGGGTCAATACTGTTGGGCCGATTTGTGGCCCCAATAACAATAACATGCGCACGAGATTTCAGTCCATCCATGAGTGTTAAGAGCTGGGAGACAATCCTTCTTTCCACTTCTCCATGTGTCTTCTCTCTCTTGGGAGCAATTGAATCAATCTCATCAATAAAAATAATGGACGGTGCATTCTTCTCTGCTTCCTCGAATGCTTTCCTGAGGTTGCTTTCACTCTCCCCAGCCAATTTGGACATGATCTCAGGCCCATTGATACAGAAGAAGAAAGCACCAGTTTCATTAGCAACAGCACGGGCAATCAGAGTCTTCCCAGAACCGGGAGGTCCATAAAGCAGAATTCCTTTTGGTGGCTTCACACCGATTGACTTAAAAAGCTGTGGATGCCTCAATGGGAGCTCAACCAGTTCTCTTATCTGAGCCATCTGTTTCCTAACACCACCAACATCATCGTAGCCAACCTCATCCAGTCTATCTTCATCCTCTCTCCTAACTGGCTCCCCCTCACAGAAGATTTCTGTGTCTGGAGCAACTACACAATACTCAGGAGGATCAGTCTCAATAACTTTGAACTCAACGCTTCGCATCCCTCCTCTGACAAGGAAGAGATCACCCTTTCTAACTGGGCGGTATGCTTCGAGGAAATAAGCTGCAAATATTGAATCTCTCGTTTAAAAACAATTCATAACAATAAGAAAAGAGTCAGCAAAATGAAGATTTGCATTAGATATTATTCACATAAATTGGCCTGTGACACTACTTTGTTTCACACTTATATTCCCATAAAAAATTTTGCAGATATTTTAACCCACAGTTTTGCATGTTTCTTCAACAAGGTACTGCCCCTGCGAAACATATATACCACTTGAAAGCATTTATATTACGCTGCAAAGAAGTGGTTATCAAGAAGTTTTAAATATCACTATCAATGGCAGAAAGCAACTTTTAGATAATTCTTTTTAAGATAAAAGGTTAATAATACTACTAGAAAATTAGCTTCGAGAAAAAGAGTTGTTTGTGATGGACTAACAAATTTTTTTGAGGCTCTTAAAAGTTAAAATTCAAAAGAGGATCAGTAAAGTTACTATTATGATGAAACAAAAAGTAGGAGTTTCCTTAAAGATTTAGAGGCCCTTAAGTTTGTATTTATTTAGGTTTTTCCCTACTTGAGTTGGTATTCAACAATGTGCCTTTTTTTAGGATAGCAAATAGGAACTATGTCTAGGTCTTCAATTATTTCAGATTAATTCCTTTTTTTAGTCAGGTCTACTTTTCTACCATTACTACAACATTTAGGGCCCAGAATCCAAAGCGAAAGCCACAATATTGTTTTAGTTTTTTCAGATAATTTATTGTAAAGAAAATTTCTTGCTCTATTCCTGGTTTTTATTTCAGAAGAATCCAGCCTATAAAAGAGAGGCACAATATTGGAATTTGACAGTTCTTCAGAATTTAATATAATTTACCACACAGAGAATTCATTTCTATTTTCCTGGCTTTCATACCAAAAGAATTCACCGTTGCTTGATTATACACCTAACTTCCTATTTCCTCTCTCAAGTATCATTCTACATCTGCTGGGTCATACAATCTCTAATAGAACAAAGTTGTTACAGTCACCAATATAATCTTCTTTTTGAACTTGTAGGAAATGGAGATCAAAAGCAAACTCAATGTCATTACATATCGCCTTAAATTTTCATTATTATATGCTATTTGTAAAATAGAATTATAATGAAAACCCACTTAATCCTTTTCCAGGAGAAGAAGTTGTACAATCTAACAAAGCTAAATGACACTATTTATTTAACCCCAAAGGTAGGGTACACTGCCAGCACTCAGCTCAGGGTGGAACTATGTGCAACATGATTGCTTCTCTATGTCACAGAGCTAGAGATATTAGATTTTTTAAAAATGAATCACACTTCAATACTTTTTATACCTTTTACATATTCATCCAGAGACATGGAATCCATCCAAAATACCTCAGAAAATAAGAGTCTGTTTGGCTCTTTTTGGTACATAGAAATACCTTTTACTTCTCATTTTCTAAATTCATATTTGTTTATGCATATTTTATTCAAGAAAGTATATAGAGTTGTACACCGATATAATAATTAAAGCAAAAACTAATCAGCTTTCTAGTGAAAAACAAAAACAATGTTTTAAATTTTATAATTCAAGCATTATCATTCACTATTGTTCTCTTCATTATTAACTAACTTGTATAATTTTGCGAATGGAGTACATATAATTTTGAAATTAAGAACTAAAAAACATTTCCATGTACCAAATGAAATCTAAACATCTAGCTTTACAAAAAGAGATGCACTGCAAACAAAATGCAGAACACGCTACTTCAAACCTAGCAACATATGACTTCAAAATAAAGATTGATAAATGTTATACCCACAGCAGAAAACCAGATAAGAATAGAAGATTAAAAATAAGTTTACATGTTCTATGTATTCTCGAAAAGAAGAAAAAAGAAACTTACGTTTTAGATATGCATCAAAGAGATTCCCAGTAACTCCTTCAACAGTGTCGTCTATTGGCAGTATGTGGACACGCTTTCCATATTTAACATCAGGGCATTGGTGAACAGAAACAACATCCCCGAGCCTAACCCTTAAGTTCGATCTCACAACCTTATTCATTCTAATTTTTGGTTCATCACATGTGTCATCTGCAAGGGCAATGCAGACAGTATCTCTTCTTTTCTTTCCCTGAAAATCAGAGGCAAACCATGAATGATGGAGAAGTTATCTCCAAGTAACAAATGATCAAACTTCAATTCCAAAATATACATCAATATAGAGATTTTTTTAACAATTAAAGAGGGAAAATTATCAAAGGTCCATCAACTCCATCCCAAACATATCACTGGGGAACAACTCCACATATACTGAGTGCACATAGGGGCTAGTAAGAGCAGACAACAATCAAATACATTAACTGCAAACAGCTCACTTTGTGGGATAAATAACGAATATCTATTAAAGAGCGTGAAGTAGATAAATCATTATCTAAACAAGGATGTAAACCAAGTCAAACAAGTAGATCGGCGATGTCAGCCAAGTCCAACAAGTAGATGGATTGTGTCAGCCGAGTCCATAACCTATCCATAAAATGTAAATCAAACACACACTTGACACACGAACAGCTCCTAGTAATCAATTTTTTAGCTAATTCCTAGTTGCAATTTTTATATCTTCTTATGTATAGCAAAAACATTAATTTTTCATGTGCAGAGTGACCTGACTCATCTTGAGTTCCATCACTTTCTTCCCTCTCAACAATGAAATTCATTTCTACAATCAAGGAATCATGATGAGGATGGGATAATTTATATACGAACATGTTATGGTTATGCATATCAAGACAATATAAAAATCTAGTAATTAGTTGGAAAATTATATAAGAAATAAACTAAAGACAACCTTACAGTATATTTGGATTGAGGGAAGTGAAGGGAAAGGAAAAGAAAGGAAAGGAGAAGATGGTCTCCCTCTTTTTCTCAAAGATAATAATTAGTTAAAAGAAAAAAGAGGGATCACAATCATCCTTCAAATTCCAATTTTTCTATTCCTCCAAATTTGGGAAAATGGACGGGAAAGAAAAAGATTTAATAATTTTGAAAAGAATTTTTTTATTTTTTTCCTTACCACCTAAATTATCATTCTTTTAATACAAACATTATAGTGTATTTAAAGTAAAACCAAACAAAATATTACAACAATCCTTTCTTCTATTTTTAATCATCAAAACAAGAGAAACATATTTCCTTTACTTCAAAAATTACGTTTTCCCTTTCCTTTTATTTTTTTTTTCCCTTTCCTTCACTAAAACAAAAAGGCCCCCAATTTGGAAATTGACGGACGCTTATAATAACTTCCTTCCACATTCAAATGAACAGCGAGAACTAACACAAGCAACGCAATTCACAGATCTTAAACATCAACAATAAAACCCATAAACCCAGGAGGAAACATAATTAGGCGACTAACAAAAACCCTAAATCGCCAAATACCCACAAGAAGAAAACAAAAACCCAGCCAATCAAACTTGAAACACAATAACATTACAACACAATAACATTACAACACAATAACATTACAACACAATAAAAGCAAGCACATGAAAACCCGAATATAGAAACCAGAGGAATCAATCAAACCTTAACCAAGATCGTGTCACCGCGAAAGAGCTGGAGCTTCTCCATGGTATCCGGGTGAAGAGACACAACTGAGTTGTCATCGTTTACGGCCTCATCAACAACGAGCCTATTCGGTGCCTTCTTACGCTCCAAAATCGCAGTACTAAAATCCCTCTTGGTTCCCTTACTGTGTACACGATTGCCACGAATCAATCAATCAATAATCAAATCGTACTAAAGAAAATCCACAATAAGAAACGAAAAGACAAATCTATTGAAGAAAAAAGGAAAAAAATTAAAAGGAGATCTGGGTACTCACGAATCGGAGGATTCAGCTTGGTTAGACATGGCGGATTGAGAAGAGAGTTGAGTTCCAGAGCGAGCGAGCGAGCGAGCGAGAGAGAGAGAGAGAGAGATTAATGGGCAAGTGGTTGTTGTTTGGTTTTGGGATCTGAAGAGAGAGAAAGGGATTGCGAATTTATAGGGAGAGTAGCTCCGTTTCTTGTTTGGAAAGAAAAGGTTTTCTTCCTCTTTTGTTTGTTCCACTTTACTCCGGTTCTAGACTTTCAAGGAACCTTAATACGATGTCGTATTGGATTTTCTCATAAATTTTTCCTCAAAAAATTCAAGAGATAAACATATAACTCGTATCCTTGAAGATAAATATTATGATTTAAGTATATTTATCACATAAATACTTTTTAAGAATCATAGTAAACACATAACATAATTTTTACTCATTATTTTACATTTTTTTTTGTTTTCAATAATTGATTAAATTATTTTTAATGTTAATCTTTTAAATTTAAATATATTTATTTTATATTATTACTCTATTAATCAAATAATTAAATAAAATTTGTTGATAATAATCATGAATCGATTAATTGTCAATGTGATAAAACACACATGGTTATGGGGTTTTTTTTTTTATCTTTTATGAATGGAGAATTATTTTATTCAATATATTCTTATGAAATAAAAAATAAAATTTGATGTTGGTTGAATTTAAACGAAACAGAATATAAAACTTGAACTTAAATCATTAGATATTTAAAATTATTATAATTCTCATAGTTTTACTTTTATAATTATTACATGTATGTTTTTGCAATTTGATTTTAAATAAATTAAAAAATAAACAAAGTCATAAAAATTCAAATGTAAATAAAGCCAATTAATTGGTTCCTACTGAATTTTGTTTGTGAATTTTTAATTTTTTGTGCTATATTTGAAATGAATTTAAAATTTATGTAGAATTAATTTATAATTTTATATTTATTTTAATTAAAAAATTCTGAAATTTCTATAAAAAATAAATTCAAATTTATACTGAATTTTATCTAAAATAAACGTATATTTTAAATTCTAATAATTGTGGTAGAACTAAATTGTACATAAATCTCATATCAATTCAATATTTTTAACCTTCTATTAAATTTTGATATTTTATGCTTAAAAATAAATTTTACAAAAATTATACATTTATTACAAATTTATTAATAACAGTTCAAACTAACGATCGAAACTCCCCCAAATATTTTGTTATGTTTGAAATAAATTCAAAAAAGTTTTGTTGAATTTAGTTATTAATTATATTTATTTTAAATGATTAAAATTTATATCATTTAAAACTAAATATTATATTTAAAAGATGTATTCTAGATTTTTATTAAATTTATTAAATTCAAAAAATTTATTACAATGTAATTAAAATTTATTAAATTCATAATAGCATAAAGTTCGACAAAAATAATTATTTAGTTTAATACTATTAAATTTATGTCTTAATTTTTAATCAAATAACTTCTTGTACTACTGAAAAATTCTTATTTAGTCTCTTCTTTAACCTGTTATTAATATCATTAAGTCTAGCATTATGTGTCAAATTTAATATCATTTGATACATTATAATTATGTTATATACAAGTGAATATTACATCATATGTCATGTGGTATTCGATGTGCAATTAAAAAATTTAATATGAATCAATTAAAATCAGTTCACAAATTAAAAAATAAAAAGGTCATAACTACATCTCTTGAACTTAAGTTATGAGGGAGGTTTTTTTTTATGGATTTTCCTGTTCAATAGAGAATAAAGGAAGACACAATCTTGAAAGTTTGCATACTTGAACAAGAGGGATAATGAGTCGGTATTTGCTTTGAAGGAATAATAATCGTTGCTCTTGGTGTGCCAATCACCAATGAAGAGGATTCAAACCATCGAGCCTACCCAAAGAGTAGCCATTGTCCAATATGATGTCATCTGAATCCAACAAACACAAAGTAAACCTTTGATTATGACCAATCACATCTGCTATTTGTGCTGGCAACGAGATTTATGTTCTTCACAAAAAAGAATCAGAAATTGAGTAGATAGACAATAATGTTTTTCTCAAACTTTTCTTTATTTTTTTACTTACAAAAATAATATTTTTCTTCCTTTTTGTTTTGCTCTCAATCCCTCCCTTCTTTTCTATTTTTTTTCCTATTTTGAAAACCAAAAAGTCTTCCCATTTTATAGCTAAATTTACTTAATTTATTTGTCTCTCCCTCACATTTGTTGCTTTCTCTTTTCAAACCTTTGCATATCTCACACCAATATTCGTTCTATCTTTAAACAGTTACACTAACTCGTGTTTTTGGATTTTTTTTTTCTTTTGCTCTTTCGTTGGTGCACTATGGCTTATAATTTTCATCACCCCCAATAAATCTCTCTCCTCTATAGCTTTGTGTTATCCTGTCAAAGCCCCACTAGCAAGCCCCTGCATCAAAAATATCGAAATTGAACTAAATAAAGAGACAAGATTTATATACTAGTTTTGGCATGTTTAATGATGGAGAGGAATGAGGCACAAGAGATGTAATTTTTCGTTTTTTTTTAATTTATGAGTCGGTTTAAAATTATACAAATTAATTTTTTTTAATGCTACATCAGATATCACGTGACATCTGATATGACATTCACTTATTCAATACTCAATCATAAGGTGCCATATAATGTCAGGTTTGATATGTGGTAACAGACTTAATGACGTTAATAGTAGATTAATATGAGAGACTAAATTAGAAGTTTTTCAAAAATATAAGGATTAATTTCACCAAAAATTAAGGTAGAGACTATTTTGAATAAACATTAATAATACATGGAGAAAATCATTAATTTTTGCAAATAAGATTATGATGCATATGTTCATTTTACTTTTTTTTATCAGATATTTTACTTATTTAGGATAAAATTGTAAATTATTATAGCTTACAATTATCACCAAAAAACATTGATTGTGAGTCATTTTGAAAAAATACACTCCAACTATTATGAAAATCAATGGTTAATTGTTATGTCTAGTTATGTTATTTTCATACTATCAAATAGTGCACAAAGTTTAATTGGATATATATAAAAGTATACATGGATAGAGTATCAAATTTCAATAAAGATTGGCAAATTTTGAATTAACTAATAAAATTTACAGATTAAGATTTGTTTGCTAAATTAATAATAAAATATAAATATTAATGTGCATTCTTTATATAAATAATTTCTTGATGAAACAATTGAATAAGAATGCATTTACATTGCAATGATGTGTCTGGTCTTTAATGAACAAAATTAATTATAATTATAATTATAATTTTATAATAGATTAATAAATTTAATAGCCAAAATAATATATTAATATAATTACTAAAAACAAGCTACATTCTTTTGGTTACGAAATAGGAAAAAGGCAAAATAATAATAATAATAATAAAACAAAGATACTATGCCCTAAGAAGACAAGCCCATGATGTATCACGGTGATCAATATAGAGCAATCTCTTCAACTTATTAGAGGATGATCGAGCTTGGAAAGATTTGTAAGAGTATGTTATGCCAACCTAGCTAGATGATCCAAACAAGTATTGTCTTCACCATAAATATTACTATAAACATGCCAATTGCTATAAAGAAGAGTGTGAATCAAAGACGTTTGTACCTCTCCGGATCTAGTAAGATTTCTCCTTCTTCTGCATTTAGTTTTAGTTTGAAAAGGAGGGGAAAGTGGCTTTCTTTCGTATCTTCCATCTTTGTATCTTGTAAAATGTCTTTAATGTATTTTCTCTGGCTGATGTAAATCCCTTCTTTTAACCAAGCTATCTCGACTCTAAGGAAGTATCTTGTTTGGCCAAGGTCCTTGGTCATGAAAGCTTTATCTATGGCGTTTTTGACTTCACAAATCTCTTCGTCGTTAGGACCCATAACAAGTAAGTCATCCGCATATACCACAACTACAATGTAGTTTCCTTTTGTACTTTTGTGAATAGACAGAGGTCGGCTTCTGACTTGGTGAAGCCGATGGATTGGAGCTTTGAAGTAAGCTCCTTGTTCCACTAACGACCGGCTTGTTTCAGGCCGTACAGGCTCTTGGTTAAACGACAGACTTGCCCTTCACTGGCCTTGAAGTAGCCCTATGGGGGTTTTAAGTATAGCTCCTCTTCTACAAACCCCATGTAGATATGTATTATTGATGTCTAATTGATATATTGGTCAAAAGCTATAATGATAGTCTATGCCAAACTCTTGGTTGTAACCTTTAGCCACGAGTCTTGCTTTGTATTTATCAACTGATCCATCGGCATTGTATTTTATTCTATACACCCATTTTGAGTTGATTGCTTTCTTCCCTTTTGGTAGTGCAATTAGTTCCCAAGTGTTATTTTCTTCTAGTGCCAATAGCTCGACTTGCATGGCCTTAACCCATTTGCTGTCCTTTTTAGCATTCCTGTATGACATTGGTTCCTTCGTAATAGACACTTGTGCAATTAAATTAACATAGTCATGATTGTATGCAGGTGAGGTGGACATGAGGAAGGGAGGTTCGGGCACAGGTTGTTCGGTGGTATGGGCGATAAAGTCTTCCATCCAGGCGGGCTTGCTTCTCACCCTGATGCTCCTCCTCATTTCAGACTCTTGGGGAATGATGTTTGGTAAGGGAATTTCTTCTCTTCTTTGTAACTGGTTTTCAGGTGTGGTTACTGTGTCGATGCTTGTATTGGCAGTGGTGTGTCATAGTAATCTGGTTTAGGGTGTTGTGTTTGGTATGTATGAGAGAATATATTCATGGAATATGACATCCCTTGACAAAATTATTTTTCTGTTTATTATATCATATAATTTGTAGGCCTTAGCATCGGGTGCATACCCTAAGAAAACACATTCAAAGCCCTAGGTTCAAATTTGTTCTTTTGGGGGTTGACATTTATAGCAAAACATAAAGAACCGAAGACTTTTAGGTTTAAGTAATCTGGATGTTTTTGGTACAAAATTCCATAAGGAGTTTTTCACTTTAAAATAGAGCTTGATACAATGTTTATTATGTATGTGGCTATGAGTATGGCTTCGTCCCAAAACCTTTTTGGTAATTTTGATTCAAATATCAATGCTCTAGCAATTTACAATAGGTGTGTAATACCCTAAATTAATTTTTAATATAATCTAAGATTTATTTATAAATATAAGTTTTTAATTTTTTAATTTTTTAATTTTAATTTAAAGTAAAAATGAAGTGAAATTGATAGAAGATTAAATTGAAAATAATTTTGGAAAAAAATGGTGAAAATTTGGGTTCTATGGGTATTTTTGAAAGAAAAATCAAAAATCAAGGTCAAAATACAATTTAAAGAAGTTTTACCACATAGGATGCCCGGTCAACAACCTCGGTGAATCAGGACACGTCACGTGGCAGCAGACGCTGATACAGTGCCACACAGGAGGCCCCGCGGGTGATCCGCGTGCCCGCGATCGGACGGTCCAGATCCGTTCCCACCCGCACGGATAGCCCAGATGTGTTCCCTCCCCAAACACGATTAGACGGTTCAGATTAAATCACAATGAACGGTTCAGATTCACTCCCTATTTAATCGCGATTGGACGATTCAGATCAAACGCGATAGACGACCCAGATTAAATGCGAATAACTCTCATTCACACCAAACCCTAACCCTAGCTGCCAGACCCCCTCGTGGGAGAAGAAGATCCAGCCGCCGGGAAGGAGACCACCACCACCCGCTGTCATGCCGGAGGTCTTTCTGACCGCCAAAAGAGGTAAAAAAAATTTCATTTGCTCATAAGTCAAATTTAAACACACGCATGGCCAAATTAGAGCAAAAAGACCGGTTGATTGGCAAAAAAACGAGGGCAAAGCCCGGTGGCACTGCAGCAGAAAATTCCACAAAACGAATCCGATGAGACCATTCCTGATTCCCGTTATGCGTAATTTTTTCACTGTTATGATCACCGTTTTCTTCTCTACAGGTTGATTGGAGCAAAACACACAACTGCAACGTAAGCTGGAGGAGCCATCGCACCAAAGAGCCCCGCCACCGGTGAGTTTTAGTTTTTTTTTTATCAACCGAGGCCCCTTAACATATTTTCTCGCAGGGATTGATGTGAACTCGGCCGAATTTGATCGAAAACGGTAGAAAACAATTGACCCGAGCCGGATCACCGCCGCGAGGGGTTGCACCATCGCTGGAGCACAGCGGAGCTGCCGCGCCGGAATTTTAAAATTAGCCAAAATGGGTCCTGAGACTGATTTAAGGTTTGTTTGGGACATTTATAGGTATTTATAGCACGTTTTGATTCTCGAAGAAAAATTCAGGGAACTCGGGGACTGCTAGTGG
The DNA here is from genome assembly GCF_000150535.2 of Carica papaya. The sequence goes on from NW_019014636.1 coordinate 484,403, forward strand.
GTGCAGTCAACAGTTTAGTCTTTCGGACATCAAATTGAATAAAAATCCCTCACTCTATTATCTATTATAGAATTAAAGTCTAATTAACAATAAATATAGTATTTTGTACAATTTAAAAAATATTCAGGATTAATTACGGATTGCTAATGGAGCTAGAACTATAAACTATTCTCTGTTGATTTCTGTTGATTGTTTTTACAGTTTAAATGCATGATAATGCCTTATTGATTTATTTTATAACTTTGGCTGCATGTATTATTGTTTTATATGTTTATGGTTTAATTGGAAAAATGGAGGTTAAAGGTAACAGGAAAACTTGTGTGATTAAGTGACTGGATGAAACGACAGCCTTACTGGATATTTTGGGAGATGGTAGACGGACCGGGTACATAGGAAACCCTACCATGAATGCGTCTCATACTAGACAGGGTATGGAGACTTGGTAACTTGGTGCTCATACCAGATGGGGTATGGGGACAGCTCGCTTCACCCTTATACCGGACGGGGTATTGAGGTTTGGTAATTTGGTGTTCATACCTAATAGGGTATAAGGACAGTCCGTAATTAAGAATGTTAAAAAAAAAAGTTCACGCGCAGCAGAGACATCCCTATGAACCCCCATGGATACCAGCAGGTTGGTGAAAAAATGAAAAATTATTGTTTGATGATTTGAATATGAAAGTATAATTTGTGCTATGTTGCTAAGTATATATGGAATCATGATAGATATAATGTTGTTGTTTCTATAAGTTGTTTTCTATAAATCTCACTACGGTAAGTGGACGGTAAATGGTTTTATTATTAATAAATGAATTTGCTTAATTTAGTGCTCTATTAGTGTTTTTATTTTTCTACAAACTTTATTTCTGTGTCGTGATATATATGATATTTTACTGA
>NW_019014636.1:487629-516565 GCF_000150535.2 Carica papaya
CCTTGTTTTTTGACCAATAAGCATTAGCTGTTGTTCCCCATGGACGGTGGAGTCCTCCGTATGGCATGGGTCGTAGTGAGGTAATATCCTCCACTTTTCCATCTTTTGTTTAATTGTGGTGCTGATGAGCTGGTCACTAGCATCCTCGCCAACACTTGTAATTTGTGAGAGTGAAACAACTAGTTCACTTATTTCATGATGGGCTGGCAAAGTTGAGAGATTGCAAAATACTTGAATCTATCTTTCTCAGGCTTAAGTAATTTTGTGACTTCTGTTTTCTTTTTTAGCTGGGCTGGGCTTGCTTTTAACAGCTATAGTTTTTTTTTTTTTTTTTTTTTTTAAATTTTTAAAGCCTTGTTTTCCTTCTTCAGGCCTTGCCTTCTCTCTTTACCAACCCACTTTCACCGCTTCATTTTTCTCCTGATTTTCTACCACAAAATCCTTATCATCGCAATCCTTAATTTCTTCCATCCTAACTATAATCCTGCAATTTATGCCCATCACAGATTTATTTAATCCCATATTCGTCTCTTGATTAATAGTCATCTTTTCAGCCAAAAGATGCGTGTTATCACCACCTGGTATTGCATGCCTTGACGTGTCTGCTTCCTCTTCTATTTCTAGATTTTGTGGATCCTCATCAATCATATTTAGAGCCCCTAATATCAACATCGCCACTTGCAGATCCATATAGGAGCATAGATTTCTAGTCTAAAGGCAAATATTAGCTTAGATTTCTTTTGGCTCTCGGTTGGCATTGTTGAAAACCTGAACGACACTGTCAGTCATTGCAGGGACTTCTTGACCACCGGGATCATACGCCAATGTGGCTGCTGTAGGCCAACGTGTGCTATCTGAAGAAACAGGCTTAACCATAGAGTACTTTTTCCAAACAAGTATTTTGTAATAAATTTTGAATTATTTTTATAAGCTACATTGACACATAAAGAAGTTAAGCTTGAAGTAGGTGAGTATGATAGCCTTAGCTACATATGGATGAGTTTATTATTCTATCACATATTTGGGATAATTATGTAAGAAAATTAGAGAGATAGCACGAAAATTATATTAATATTTTTTCTAACTCTTATTAATAATAATAATGGTAATTATAGTAACGGTAAAAGAATGATAATAGAGATAGTTATTACAGCGTCAACAATAGTAATTATAAAAATATAAATTATAACGATAATAATAATAATAATAATAATAGATAGAGTGGAGGAGGTGATGGTAGGTTAACAACAACACCATCACTAATGACGATGATAATGATAGTAGTTGTGATGTTACAATAATAGTGATGGTGACAATTATGATAGTAAATTCTGTAATAATTAGTAGTATTTATAATGATAATAAGAGTAATATTAGTAGTGGTAAAACCAATAGTAGCAATATCAATAAGGTTTAAAAGTAATAACGATAATAGTAACGGTAATAAAACATGGATAATGTCTATTACGTCAACTATAAAATATTAATAATAGAGATAACAATAATGATGACGATAGTTAATAAAGTAATAATAATAAAATTATACATAATTTTTAGAATATCATCTATAATAATATTATTAAAGAAATGTAGAGAATGAAACTAAAATTTTGTTTAAGATGGTTTTTATGATCGTTTATTTGTTGTGGGATAAACTAACTTCAAGAATTTTACTCAAATTTTAACAAAAATTTAAAGAATATTTCTCACTCATTAATTCTTATATTTTTTATTCAATCAATTTACTTACTAGTTTCTTAGTATTCTCTTAAAATAAATAATATACAAGCATAATATAATGCAAGACACAAGATATTTGTAATAAATACATACATTTTTTTTTTGTAAAGATAACTTATTTTTAATTCATAACTTTATTTAAATGTGTAATTAATTATTTTAAAATAAAATTTGTATGTTTTAATTAACTTAAAGACAACTAATTTTTTTAAGCACATATATTTCAGATCAACTTCATGTAGTTTATTTTTAGTAATTTCAATACATGCCGTTTAATTTGTTAATTAGGTAATAAAATATATTTAATTTAAGAATTTAAACAACATAATTTTTTTTAAAAAAAAAAAAAATTAATACGGTGACGACTTATATTAGACTTTTCAAAATTTAAAAAACACCAAAAAGTTGCACCCCATTTTCTGAAAACTTCTCTGATTTGTATTTTCATTTTTATGTTTTCTTTATTTAAGTTAAGCCATTATTTAATTTAATTTTAGTTTTATTTAAAAAAAAAAATTCTAATATAAGTGGTGTACATACCAAATTTTTGAAAATCTATTTTTTTAAAATTCAGATCCTCCATTTATTTAGACTAACAATATTATATTTCACGACTAATAATTAAAATATAATATTAAAATAAAAAATAAATAAATCACATATATTAAATTAGAAAAATTTCAAACCACAATGTACAAAAATATCATTTGTTAATAAGACTATAATCCTAAACTGAAACTAGAAATTCACTTAGTTGTCTTTGGTCCATTTTAGTCCTAATCAATCGATTTTTTTTATTTATACAATTTTTTTATTTGCTGCAAAAGAAGAGAAAAGAAAATCAAGAATTTAAAGACTAATGCTCCATTAAACGTACCTAAGTGATATCATCTATCAAAGTGCAAAAGAATATGAAGTTTAATAAGGGCATGAGTTAATTTTGAACAACCAATGGAAATATGATGGGCCTATTGTGTCAACTGATCGATACATGATGAATATAGGAGAAGTAAACATTTCAATCGAGATTGAGTACATCTCTAACATATTTTTTGATCTGATGAGGTTATAAAATAATTAATAATAAAAATTTGAAAGAAATATTTAATATAGATGAAGTCAATATAAAAAAATTAAAAAAATATTTGATACTCATGTTCGAAACAAGTTAGAAACCGTTTAGAACAATTTTAAATTCAGCTATTAAGGTCTTAACAGTATTTAGATTGCACATAAAATTAGTTATTTAGTAATTATTAATATCTCTAATGAAGCCACCAGTAAAAAAAATAAGTTCAGGATCACCACAGGTATATTCATAATCAGAATCAGTATTAAATTTGAACAGCTTGACAAATGAGTTTTTTATGCTACTCAAGTATACCTAAAGTGATCGATCATAGTTTTGGAGTTATGATTCGCGGCTCAGTAATTAATAATATAACTTTGTTGCTTAAATTACATTATCCCCGTCTTCTTTAAGATTAGTCTAATACAAGACGAGAATTAAAATAAAATTGATATTCTAATTTTAAACTAATTTCATGTCATGACTAATTGTACATGTAACATAATTTAGGTTTAGAAATTAAATAAAAATAAATTATATTGAACTAAAAAATTACAATTTAATTTATATATTTTTTTAAGGTAGTGTCAAATTCTTACTCCCAAAACATTGAAGGTGCTGAAGAGTAACTTAAAAACAATAAAATTATATTATACTTACGTATATTAACACTAAATATAAATACTAACATTATTATGAATTAACTAAAAGTAATGGAAAATATTCGCAATGGACCATTAGACCATTCTCAAATAGGAAAAGATTGTGGGAACTCATTTCCCAGAGATGATGAACTAGTACAAGTAAATTAGAGAAGCTTTTACGACCAGTGGATAGTCATCTTCAGAGAAATTGAACTAAATCACAATAATTTGACAAAGAATTAAGAAAGAACTCTCACAAAGGTTCCATTATGTCATCAAAGACATTAAAAATGAAAAAAATATATATATTTTTATCTAATGAGTAGCATACTTTATCACATCATCAGTGTGGACAGCACTATGCAAAAGATACAAACCGAGAGCTAAGAACTTTGACAAGTCTCCTCATGTTCACTTTTGTACAAATGGAGGCCACTCCTCCCTCAGTGAATTCCTATACATGGCCAGGATTCTCTTGGCAACGCCAGCTCCTATGGCTCTCTTGTCAAGTCAGGTAAACTGGAAAAAGATCCTACTGTCACAATTTCTATGCCAAACAACCAATTTCTAAGCTTGCCAAGAATATCCTTTTACGATGTTGTGGTTGCAGGTGATAATTTCAAACCTCACTGCCAATTTTGAAATCTGCAAAAGAGGTAGGTTCTCGAGGTTCAACTGCTGAAGTATGCTCCTTTTTGTCCATACCGAAAAATGAGCAATTTTGAAATGCATCCAGACTGCTAGCTATCAGACGGTTCAAGCCTCCAAGGCTATCTCCTAAAATAATATCCTCACTATGGTATCTAGTAGATGGAATATCCAGATCCAGTGGTCCTAGTGACTCAGGCTGCAAAGTGAAGAACATCAAATCAGGTGAATCATCCAGAAAATGTCTATGAAAGCTATTAAGAAATCATGATGGCTAAGAGCTCTTCTACACTGGCAAAAGCAAGCACATCAAAACAGTGGAAGCAATGTAATCAAACTTCGCAAGTGAAATGGAAAGAGTGTTATAAGGATATAAGATGATGAAAGATACCCAGTATATCTCTGTTAGTGCACTAAAATTCTTTGGTGAATTGTCCATGACATTTTGATCAGGTGGACACTCATCATCATCAGGTAACATCTGCAGAAAACATTGACATATTATGAATGTTACTTTGCAAACCACCTTCACTCTTGCACCTGATGAATTTATAAACCATGGATATGAAATAATACCTCAACGGTGTCAAAGCCCCTTGTGTTCACTTTCTCAATCTGCTTGCATATCTCTGGAGAAGCAATACCAGATGAACTTGGAACCTCAGGACAGAGAACAGGATTCTTTTGAAATGAGAAGGCATCACATGTTTCCTCAGCATCCCATATGGAAGATGAATGGGTAGCCAACATTGATGCAATTCCCATCTTGCTTTGATGTCCGGATATATGAGCAGCAATAGCAGCATCAAATGAATCACAGCTGAATGGAGTCTGTGGAAGACACTGAGATGCTTCAGGGACAGATGGGCCAACACAGTCAGCATCTATACCATGAGGCACTTCTGAAAGTAGATCCCCAATACTTATGTTGGTTAGACTATCAGCCCAGTCTCCAGCTGACAAAGCAGATCCGTTCCTTAACTGTAGACCATCCTAGGTACAGAGAAAATATGGCTACTTCAGAAGAAAATGGTGCATCAAATTCTACTTAATGTTAGGCCATACCCTTTGGTTATCAGAACCCCTCTAAGAGCTGCCATGTGGCCAAAGGTTTGGCTTTAGCTCAAACATAGAAACAATGCCATAATTCTACATCTCATTATTAGCGTAAAAATTATAATACCAATTAACAAAAAATCTTACGTGAATTTAACTAAACATGGTCTTAATATAAATTCAATCTCAAGAATATGGACGGCACCTGTTGGTGACTAAATAACAATTCACATTTTAAAGATTAAAAAACAGAAAGATTCTCTCAACTTAAATTTACAAGAGTAAAGACACTTACAGCATCTTCCAACAGTCTAGTCGAAGTACAATTGCCAGTCTCCTTTCTGTTCCATGGTATAATGGTCGCAGAAACTATGCTGTTATCTTTAGGACCTGTGGTAAGACATGTATTCATAGGCATACTAATCAAAGATTGTGTAGGAACATAATGTTTGTCAACTGAAGTTAGTGTGTTCTTGCTGGGAGTCCCAAGTTTCTCAGATTGGTCATCAGTCGAGGGTACAGGTATCTTCCCTGATTCCACCATCAGCCTCTTCCTATTTTCCACATTCATGTTATCTACAACAGGAACATTAAATGACAATACTGGAGCTTGTGACGTTAGAGACCCAGCTGTTGAGCGGGAAAACCAACCATACCTTCAACGAGATATTTGACATCAGTAACTATCAATAGGTAATTTGATATAGAAGATATTTATTTAAGATAATAAGATTGTGAAAGGAAACCTCAAGCGAAACACTGAAGAACTTCCAACCATTGCATGTACATCTGCTGCACTGACTGTGGAGTCCTGAGTCCATCTTGGAGAACTCATCAAATTTTCCTTCCGAGCACTGTAAGGCAAAAGCATTAGCTCACCTAGTGCTGCACTTGAATTCCCCCACTTACGGTTGAGATGCTCCCATACAGACGAAATCTTTTTCCTACTACTAAGCGTGAGCTCCAGATGTGGATTATGTTTATCCTGTTGGCAAATAAAGATTTTAGGTTTACTCCAAATGCTCCTATGTCAAACTTCATTTGGAACCAAAATCATTAATAGAATATACTTTTGCACTCACCATTTCCATGGCTCTTCGAGTAGCATCATCAATCGGAAACAACTGGAGTTTCAGTTTTACATTATGCATATTGCTTTCAACAAAAAAAGAATGAGGGGTCACTGATAAGAGAGGAGGTTTCTCAACTAGGTCAAGACCTTTTTGCCCTGAGATTAAGATGTAAAAAGGTCATTATTTTCATGGTTCTCAAAGGTTTTTCTTAACTTATTACCGGAGAACGTAAATAGTGATACAATTTAATGTCACCTGGTATACCTTGGTCATGATTAGTCTCTTTATCAGTTGCTGTGCGCTCCAAATGTTCAGCAGCATCAGCAACCAAGGAAACCCCAGCAATTGCAGCCTTTTCCCACTTTTTATAAGCAGCTGATGAAGGAACACCTGCTAAAATTTTAAAAAGCACGATACTAAAAGTTCATATCTAGAACTCGCAGTGTGACTATTTTAGTAGTCAACATTCATCTTGCAAACATCAAGGAGAAGGAACAAACCGTTGGAAAATCTATTATGATATGCACAACAAATTTCTTTTTTCAAATGGCACTTGAACTAACCCCAAATAACATCCATTACAATACAACAACATTGATATGCTACATAAATTTCGGACAGAATTCTCAATGACACTACAATGCCATGGTATCATAACGACTAACAAAAACGAACTACTAGATATCTGCTTATTCTGAACTACTGTAAATAAACATCTGACTAATCATATTATCACCAAAACACTTGGCTGATAGCCACAATAGAATGATATACAACTTTTGTTGCACAAGAAGTTTTACTTTACAAATCGGTTAAAAGTGAGAAAATCTTCTTACTTATAAGGAGAGACTGCTGTCTCCCCAAAAGAAAATGATTTTTATAGGACAAAATCTCTGTGATGTATACATTCACTTGGGTTCAACAAAATTCTAACCACATTATAGGCACCACTTATGGTAGTCTGGCTATGAATGGTCTGCTCATAGACTCGCAATTTGAGGGACTACAATAAGAAAATAAAGTTGACAAAATTTATTGGCTCAATCTAGCCATAAGGTTGTCAATCTAAGACCGGGCTATTGATATTTATATTCCTATAAACAGTCTAATTCTCTTGTCAAAGTTTCGTTGAGCCCCGAGTGAAACATTGTTCTAATCAAGATTTCGCCGAATAAAAGAGCACTCTCATCCTTAATCTTCTCTCATCTCTAATATAAGTAGGATGATAAGTCTTTATGATGGGTAATGACAAGTCCCCACAGGCAGTGCAGGTTCTCACATCCTACCTCTCATCTCTTTTTTTTTTTCTGTCATAACAATAAAATTTAATCAACAAATAATTAGAAACAAATAACCTTGATTTCTCAAGAAGTTAGCAGGGGGAATTTAAAAAAAAATAGAAGCACCTGGTTTTCGCCGTTGTCTTGCACTTTTTGCATTTGTTAACTCCCCTTTATTGTTGGTACGCACACCTATATTGATATTACGTTTAATAGATCCTTTTCCAGCTCCTAACTTTTGAATGTTTTGACTATCAACAAGAACCAGTTTAACTGGCCGGCTATCACTTCCTGTCTCTCTAATCTGATTTAAGACATTGCTTGGAGTTGCAGCGGCACAACTTTCCCCCTGCGAAGGCCGTTTTCTTACGTTCTTCTTCCGGTCCTTCAAGAGTTGGTGCTCCTTCATGGGAGAGATAAGTTGACAAGTTCAGCACATGCTCATAATGACAAGTTTCAAACACGAATTCCATCAATAAAGGAAAAATGGATAGCAAGGACTAACCAAAGCTTCTGTAAATATCTTGAATCTTCGAGGCTTCAAGTGAAGTTTTGAGGCTTTGCAACTATACTTTTCCAATAAAGACCACCTGTTAAAAAGTTGAAAGAAAAAATAAGACAAAGCAACAAACTATGAACATAGTGAGACTAATAAGCCTAAACAAAATTTTCCAGAAGAAGAGAGCAACATTTGACAAGTTCAACAATTTTAATTTCTAGATAATAGTAAACTGTAATGATAGCAGAAGAAATGCTCGATAATTCCGCACTCATTCATTTGCTGTCAAGAAGGTCATGCTAAATAATTTTCCTCTCATGCAAATTCTTGCACTGCTTCTACCTTGGTTTGAATAAATAATAATAATAAGTAAAATAGGGTATAAAATACTTTTATTCTAAAATGAAAACGAATGTGATTCTGTGTGCGTGTGTGTCTGTGCTTGCATTTGTGTCTCAATGTCCATGTGTGTGACACAGAGAGTATCGACAGAAGTCCAACAATCATGTCATTTATGTTACCAGCGAAGCATTGCAGCATTTGTGTCTTTAGAGTTTTTGGCATCCAGACTCAATTCTGGACCTAACAGCTTGTTCATCCGTCGTACAAGACGATAGTAATAATGTCTGACCTGCAAACCAGAGAATTGAAAATAAAATAGTTACAAAAATAGATTAGACTTGAGAACACAAGAAGAAAGAAATCAAGACTAAATCTTGCAGCAAATAACCTGATCCTTGTTTTTACTTTGGACACGGCAAGTGATCTTCTCAAAATTCTGTAATCAAGGGACAATAAAGTTAAAGAATATATAATGCCAAAAACAACCCATAAACTACATATCGTCTGTAACATGCCTTTCCAACTTGTCGTAATGCAGTGAAGAAACTTTCCTCCTCCTGATGTGTCCATGCAGCCCATTGTCGTGTTGGCTTTTTCACTTCAATCAGAATTTGCACCAATTTAGAAATAGATAAGTAAATTACGAATTGCTATCAGGAGGCACATTCAATATAATAAGAGGATATAAAAGTTTCAACCATAACATACCAGGAGGCTGCGGTGCAACATTATTAGGATCAGCTGAAGCTACAAGAGCTCCACCATCCCCCTGATGGACCTCCTGATGGAGAGGTGTGTCAGAGTTCAATGGAATTTGTGACTCTATTTGCATGCTTGAACAATTTTCAGAAAGACTAAGTATTCATGTTCTTGAGATCCCAAACTCCCAAGTAATGCTCCTTCTGACCTTCAGCTTTGTGTAGAGTCCAAATGCAGTGGCCCTAATTGCAACAATGGAGGATAAGCCTGAAATAAGGAGGGGAAAAAACAAAGACAATGTAACTTAAAACTTTAAAATCTGGAGAGAACAAACAAAGAATAGGGAAGAAAAGCAACTAAAATTATAGTTAGATCCTTAGCAATGACCACCACACATAGGAATGTCTAGTCTGAGGGCATTTGCACCCATGCAAAGTATCAATTCATTGTCAAAGTGATGGACCACATGATTAACTTGATTAATTTTAAAGCATACGAAGTTATTAGGAATTTGAAAAAGAAAATGAGAATCAAGCAAATTTAGAAGCTCCCAACCAAAATGCCAACACAAACCCTAACAACACGTTCTAGCTTCAGAACCTTGAAAGCCATAGTAAAGAACAATCATCTTTAATAAAACGAAGCAACCAACGCCCAAAATATCAGTACCCAAAATTTTGAACAATCATAAAATAGATCTCTTTTGGTTGGTGCAAAATGTATGAAAGTAAATAAATTTCAATTAAAATCGAGTTCATATGACCATGAGGAACAATACCTCAACGGAACAATGCCCAAACAAACCAATGTTCTAACCCGAGTATAACCTTTTTGTGCATTTAATATAAACTAAACAAGTAAACTCCTAATGAAGTTATTCAATTTTGCTTCCTTTCGTTTCCCCTAATTTTCTCAACAACCAAACATAAGCAAGTGTTTATTTTCCAACTAGAAAATTAGTCAAGAGAAGGTTTAAATAGAACAAATAAATTAATCTGTTCGTAAAGTTTGGTAAGCAAAATAATAATAATAATCATCATACCTGCGAAAGAGAGAAGTATCGAAGAATTAAACAAACCCTAAGAAGCGAACGGAGGAGTTGGAGATTTGGGATGAAGTAAACAAATTGAAACCGGAGAGAATCTTCCGACAAAGGTCCGGAGTTGAAGGAGGAGGAGAGAAGGAAAAAAAAAAAAGGGAAAAAAAAAAAAAAGATTTTCACTTTAGAGAAAATTAAAATAAAATAAAAGAAGAGAAGGTTGTTAATTACTAGTAGCATGGAAAATTTCTGAATTTTCTCTTAATTTTTAAGAATTAATTTTAAATTTTATAAATAATAAAGTAATAGTAATCAGTCTTTTCATTTTTAATTTTGAATTTTCCAATCTAATGCATTATTATTTAATAATATAATATAAATAATTTTAATGGAATTAACATTCATCTTTGTTGTAGGTGTCATCATTTTATTATTTATTGTTTGGATGGAATTTATGTGGGTGGATAAAGACAGTGTTGCATTGGATTTCTTTTGAAGGAATTTAGAATAAATTTTTTTATTGATGGGTAGTGGAATAAGGTGATCCAATTCTTGTTTATCCAAAATATTTTAAAAATTAATTTATAAAAAAAAAGAATAATGTATATAAGACTGGTTATTTGTTTATGTATTTGCATGATCCAATTCTTGTTTATGTACTTGTTTAGTGCCGAAAGCACCACTTGCTTCATTCACAACCCTAATACACAACTAAACTTGTATGATTAACTTATTCATTAAAGTTCACTTACAAATATAATTCCAAAACCATTTACAAAAGATTGCGATAGAAATATTTTTGGAGTAATGATCTTACACCGAAATTAATTATATATGTCGATTTAAAATTGTTTCATAAAAATTTTAAAGTGAATCTTGTTCAAATTCGTAATATGAAAATATTATTCATTATTTAATTAAGAGATAACTTTTCTTTAATATATTATACTAACCAATCAATTTTTTCAAAAATAGAATAAAGGAAGATAATCTAGGGTAAATTTTTTTTTTTTTAGTAGATAATCTAGGGTAACTTAGTTGTGTTATGATTAGGAGAAATATTTGCAATACTTTCTACAAGCAAAAGGAAAAATATAAGATCATCAAGGATCTAACAAGCGATGAATGAATACTTAATAAATTTAGTGGTCCGATTCGTTATAAATCACGGAATGAACATACAAATATTCTTTCATAATAATATTATACACCAAGGTTACAATAATTAGAATGTAATATCTAAAGAAAAAAATAGAGTAAAGCAATCATAGTACATAAATGAGATTAGTCCTCATGCCTTTCCCTCGTTCTCATATGTTTTCTTCTTCCATGAAGTTTCATGGATTGCTGAGGTAAATAATACCTCTAGCTGCTCTGGTTTAGGCCTTTACATCCCGATTTATTCTGATCTCCATGAACAAAAATATCGCTGCTTCTAGTTTTCCGTTATCTTCCAGGTATTCTTTCTGTCTACTTTAATTTCAAATAGTTCTGTATATGGTTTGTAAACAATTTTACAGAAAGAAGCAATAGGTAAGCATCTGCTGACTCCTCATGGCACCGCTATGTAACAGCTTCAATTATAACTTTTAATGCAAGGTTAATACTGAGAGGACAAAGAACACCACATTTGATCAGTCATAGACAAAACTGCAGCAGTTTATTAAGACAATGAAATTATCAGGAACCAAACTCTAAGAGAATTGTTTACCTCTACGAAATGTGGATGTAGCGACCCAACTTAAATGTAAATAGAGTTCTCTGCAGTTCATCTTGGAAAATCTGAGGATGTATCAACGATCCAATGCCCGCAAAAAATTTAGTAGTTCATCAAATAGTAATGGATTTCGAAAGCACTAGTCTATACATAGGGCAGCCTCGGTCTAGAACATGTTGCTCCCAATCTGATCTCACTCCAAATGGGTTCTCCTCGAGCCAAAATGGGTTGTTTGTTTTGTCATCATACTGGTTATGCACAAGTGCAAATTTACCTTTTCCATATTGCAGAAACTGATCTTTCATTCTCAGAACAACTGCCTCTATGTCAGATTGTAGAAACACCTAAAAGAAATTTTGATTTAAGTACTAGTAAGTAATGGAAAATTTTAATGTATAAAATGTTTACTCTAGGAGAAATAGCTAGTCTTGGTCTAATGGCTTAGTTTATACTATCTGCTTTGGTTTGTCTTCCAATGTCAGTCAAGACTTCATTTATTTTGGATATATGGTTCACCCTGCATAAAGAACACTTTTGAAATAATTTTAGAAATTTTATGTATATTAAAATTAAGAATTCAGAGCTAATTATTAAGATCCGATATCTCCATTTTAATTTGTTCCTTTACTACTTTTATCTTCATTCTCTCCTCATCCTACATCAAAAATACTAATAAACAACTCGAAGAGATTTAATCTTTTCCTCCCATTGCTAGGTACAGCTTTCTCCATGTTCTGGAAGAGAATGAAACCTTAAAAAGTGAATTCACTACTCTTATGCACAAATTTGTACTTTTGTCACTTAGCTCTATAGTGACAGATATTGCCACCGGTTAAAGGAACAAAGGCTTCATCTAAAATAGACTCAATCTTCTCGTGGTTGTGTTTGGAACCTTAGGCCACTTTCACCATGAGAACATACGTAGATAAAAGAGGCTCAAAGGTCTCACTAAATTGATATATTCCCACATAAAACAAGTGTAGAAATATTGCAAGACCAATCTCTTCCCATTTCTTACCATTTTACCCTTTATTCTGTTATTCTCCTTTTTTGTCTTTTTGTGCAGGTGTCGAGTATGGCAGCTGGGGATGCCTCTGCCTCTGCCATTTTACGTTTATTCCTTTTGTTGAGGAAGGTTGTTATTTTTGTTTTATTCTCCTCCATCTGCCTATATAATGGCAACCCGATGAATGAAAGAAATAAGAGAAAATTTTGAGAATTTTCCATTCTCAAAAACTTCATGGTATCAAAGCATACCTGATCCGAAATCATCATCTCGTTCGCATAAAATGACCACGGATGAGCAGACCTCCTCTCCTCCCGAAGTTCTTTCGGAATCATACCTTACCGCACCGGTAAACCACACTCTGGTTGATCAGACTCCTTCGTTCGTCACTGGGCACAGATTAAATGGAAGTAATTATCTCCAATGGTCATCGTCTGTGTTGATGTTCATATGGAAAAAAGGCAGAGACAAATACCTCACTGGAGAACTCTTAGTACCTCCTGCCAACGACCAAGTGCTCATTCATGGAAGGTGGAGAACAGTCTCGTCATATCCTGGTTGGTGAATTCCATGACCATCGAGATTGGAGAAAACTTCTTGCTATATAAGACAGCACACGACATATGGGAAGCCGCTCGTGAATCTTACTCCAGTCGCGACAACACATCTGTCATCTTCGAGATAGAAACTCATCTCCACGACCTGCGACAGGGAGAGTTGATAGTGACCCAGTACTACAACATCCTCACTAGGAACTGGCAACATCTCGACGCATTCGAAGAACGTCAATGGAGTTGCCCCGAAGACGCCCAATTGTTTAAGACCATCACCAAACAAAAACGCATCTTTAAATTCTTAATGAGTTTGAATAAGAATCTGAACGAAGTTCGCGGTCGTGTTCTGGGCACCAAGCCACCGCCGAGCATTCGAGAGGCGTTCTCTAAAGTTCACCGTGAAGAAAGCAAGAAGGTCGTGTTGGGATAAGCTCACTTTGGCCCAACAGAGATTGTTTCAGCCCTCACGGCTCGAAATAAAGCAGTAATAGGTGAAGCCCAGTTCGACGCACACCAAACTGAGATCGTCACTGCTCTCACAACTTGGACGACTGATTTTCAAAGGAGGAAAGGACGACCTTGATGCGAATTTTGTAGAAAATCAGGTCACTACCATGAGAAATGCTGGAAGCTTCACGGAAAACCAAACAACAAAAAGATCTCAAAGCCGGAACCAAATCGGGGCAACCTTGTGATGACAGAAGACTCACCTATCACTCCCACAAAAGCTTCTCCTTTTAGCCCTGAGCAGATGGAAGTGTTGCAGAAGCTTTTTTCCCAAAAGACCCTTGGTAATGCCTCCACTGCACACAAAAGTAAAAGTTTAACTGATTTTTCAGCTTATTCCACAAAAGGACAAATGTGGATTGTAGACTCTTGGGCATCGAATCATATGACAGGAGATATGTCACTCTTTTAAAATTATAATCAGTGTAAGGAGGATTTCACCATCCAGATTACCGATGGGACAATTGCTAAAGTGGCAGGGACGGGGTCAATTGTTGTGTCACCATGGTTGACTTTGTATTCAGTACTCTATGTCCCGAAGTTGAATTGCAATCTTTTATCAATAAGAAAATTATCTCAAGATTTGCATTATACTGCTAAGTTTAACTCAAATCTATGTGAATTTCAAGACTTAGACTCAGGGAAGATGATTGGCAATGCTAGGATGGATTCTGGCCTATACCTCCTACAAGCTGATAGACTCTGAATCTGTAAGTCATTTGCACAATTAAAGTTCCATCATGTTATGATATTATCGCTTAGGATATCCAAATTTCTTGTATCTAAAAAAGTTATTTCCACCTTTGTTTCGGAATAAAAATCCCAACTTCATCCAATGTGAAGTGTGTCAATTTTCTGAACACATTTGAAACTCATATCCACATTTGATTTACAACCTTTCAAAACTATTTTCATTAATTCATAGGGATGGATTGGGGCTCTCACGAGTTACGAATATCACTATAACAAAATAGTTTGGATCCTTTATTGATACAAAAAAACTGAAGTTGGACCAATTTTTCGACAATTCAACACTATGATTTAATATCAATATACAAGTGTTGAAATCTAATAATGGATGTGAGTATTTTGAAACCAAATTGAGAAAATACCTTTTTGATCAGGGTATTATTCACCAAAGCTCTTGTGTAAATACCCCACAACAAAATAGTGTCGCTAAGAGAAAAAATAAACATATCCTTGAAGTCACCCAATCAATCATGTTCACTACCCATGTCCCAAAATATCTTTGGGTAGAGGTAGTACTCACAGCCACATACTTAATAAACCAAATACCCTCCCGGATACTCAATTTTCAATCACATTATGACAAACCTTTATTATGAGTCTGGCTACCAGTTCGATTACGGAGAGGAGCGTTGTGACATTTACTCATATGCCCCTCATGGATCCGGATTAAGTTTTCCAGGTCATTCCGCTCCGAAAAACTTACGAAGTGCTTTTACCCTAGCCGAGTCTTCTTTTCCTCCTTTCTTTGCAGAGTCACCGCGTAGGAATGTATCCCGCCAACATTCATCAAAAAATGAATGGGGATGTTATAGTGGGGACAATTAAAAGAGGCATTCTCTGGCACCTTAGCATCCTGCGTTTTTACCCGCAAGCATAAGTTCTTCACCATTGAAGGCATATCCTTGGTTCGATGTTTTTTAATAGGTGGTTCACAAGTTCAAAATCCGCGACAATAAGCTTCCACCAACCCTTTCCATGTCTCGCCCTGAGGAAAGAAAATCCTCTTTGCCCTCTGGTTTCCATTCACTGACAAAACTAAATACTCCCCTCTATTATTGTTTCTACACGTCAACCAAAGCTCGTAACTCCTTCTCACTAGATGCTTCGCCCATATACCCTTCTTTCTTTTCCACGAACCATTTAAGTTCCCCCTTATCTAGAAAGATTAATTTTCGAAAACCCTTCCCATTTTCATAGATTCTCAACCCTTTCGCCCTCCTGCTTTCACAAACTAGGTAAAAAGGTTTGTTATTGCATGTGAAGTCCTGTCTCTTGTACGCACTCATGAGAATCACCCCGGGGCGATCTAGTTGGTCAGCCTAAGTTCACGACACTAAATAATCTTTAAGTCATTAACCCCTAAGGTCAATGATTGTTGAGAGAAGAAGAGAACTTTTCGCCTTTAAATTAATGGCCAGATGAAAGTGCTTAATAATAGTTTAAGTAATCTACTCTGTGCCTTGTGGAATAGAAACAAGACGACTAAGACCTAATTTTATCAATTGTTGAGTTTGCCCAATAATTCTTTATACAGGTCAACCACAAAATGTTCCTCTATCTCCTTATACTTGCATCTTTTAAACCCAACAGGTCTTTTGCCAAATACATTTTTTTTTTTTTTGAAATAAAAAGAGCTAATATGGTATTATAAACATAGTACCAAAATGGGTACCGCCCATGTACAGTAAATTTACATTCTAGTAAGGGTATCAATGACAATCCCAAAGTCTACTCCACTCATCATGTCACGCCCTATTACATATTCCCAAAAAAAATGAAATCACAAGGTCTTTTGCCAAATATATACATGACTTGAATGCTAAGAATAGGCAGAGCATTGCTTTAACTAAAGTAAACTACAACCTTGTTGATGTTTATAGTTTAATGTTAGTGATTATATCATGATAGGTGTTTGCTCTGAATGATATTTTAAAAATTCAGTGAAAAGTTGCATGCTCCAGCCTTTGAAGCTTTCCCCATCTTTTAACCCCTTAAACCTTATAGAGACTCACTTTACTTATCTAATCATATCAAATATAGAAAATGAAATAAGATTACTCATAAACATTAATTCTATGTTTATTGTGGAAGACTTATCACTTTATTGAGGCCTCTTAAAGCCTCACTTTTTGTCTTCAAGTGGTCCTACAAGAAAGTAGCTTAACAAGGTAAGGTTCCAGTGTTGTCACCATCAACTGAGAAGATTGAGGATTTTATAGACAAAGATTTTGTTATTTATATTGACGGTAGTAGATGCTATTTCAATTAAGTTGGGAATGTGACCAGATTTCAATACTTGAATTTCTGATGATTTTATGCATAGAAAATCATTGAATAATCATAGACGTCTAAGCTTAAGCTTTGTTAGGGTCTCCATTGTGTTGGCAACTAACTTCAAATCTATTCAAGCACTACATCACCCACACCCAAAAAATAGGGGCAAAATGTTGAACCTGCCTAGCGAAAGAACTAGAATAGGAAAAATAAGTACTTAAAAACTCAGGTCCCGTTTGGAACAGCTTTTGGCTATGACTTTCAGTTTAAAAAACAATTTTGCAACCAAACAAGTAAGATGAAAAATACTTTTAGCAAAAGCCGAAATCAAAATTTGATAGGTTTAAACACAAAAGCTACAATTTATAGCTTTCAGAAAATAATTTTTTTTTTCCAGTAAAAATTTACATTTGAAATCTCAGAATTCATTTTCACAAAATACACATCTTTTATTTTTTTAAACTTATAGCACTATATACAACTATTTTTACCAAAAGGCAAACAATTTTGACCAAAAGCACTTTTAGTGAAAAACTGATTTAACAGCACTTTTGAAACTCACAGCACAAACTACAGGCACCTTAGTCCACTCATAATCAAGAATACTAACGAGATAAACTATGATGTAACTAGGTTCGAAAATGGAGCCTTCCCATTTCTTTTAGAATAGGTTTTTGCATAAAGCTTATTTCTCTCTATTAGTTCTCCATCAAATTCTACCAAAGACTTTGAGTATCATAGTGTACTACACAGAATATGGAAGCTGGTCTACCTTTCCATTATATACAAGGAGATCCGCCACTGCTTCAATTAGTGGCTTCTGCAGCATCGTCCATCTATGCTCTGGTTTGTTAAAATCAGGGTTTGGACACTGTAGAAGGATTTAGTCATGCTTAAACTTCAAATATGAAATTATAGAACATAATCTAAAAAAGAAATCAAAGACAAGAACACATCACTATTATCTTCTTCACTAGTCCATTTTCAACACTTTCATAATACTTTTATCGTCATCTTAAATGAAAATTGAAAAAGAATAAGATTTTAAGAGAAACTGATAAATCACTTCCTCCCAACCTCCATAGAGTGGCAGCTCTTTCCTTTTGGGCAATGTAGGAAGAAAGGTGGTGTCATGACACAAATAACAATGGCAGTGAGAAGTTGTCTAAATGCTTTCTAATCAAGCTGAATTTCGCAATTCATTGACAATTTAAGTAACATTTTACTTTATTCTTTATTTCATGTTTAAGAAGCAAATCAACTGGAAATCAAAGCAGTTAGTCTTTACCTGTATTGAAACAAGAGCCAGATCTCCTGGGTAGTTTGAAACAATAGAACGAAATGTGGATGTTGCGTTCGTTGAAATGAAATACCTGAAGAGAGCCACAACAATGTAGATAGAATTATATAACAAGAGAGCAATCACCAAAGGAAGCATTACGAGCATCTTTGACCAGCCATCAAAATTGGAAATGGAAATGAAAAGAGAGCACAAAACTAAATGGACGAATACCATATCTGCTTTACAATTACCCTAAGAGGGAGGGAGGGAGGCTGGGTCAGTGGATGTTTCATATATATTGTTAAAGGTTACAGCCCATACCTGTTTTTTATGCCAAACTGATTAACAGAATCTAGACAACGCTGTACAAGCTGAAAACATTTCATATGTTAAAAGGGAAAACAAGGATAAAACTGAAATATAGAAGGAGAATAAGAAATCTGGACAGAGCAGAAAACCTTGCCATTGATTTCCAAA
Source organism: Carica papaya (assembly GCF_000150535.2). Next base: position 506,286 of record NW_019014636.1, read on the forward strand.
CCGAGAAAATTCAAATCCTTCCTCTTGCTAGACATTCCCATGATAAACAATCCATTACCTGTCATTTTTATTCCAAACATAAGAAAATTTTGCAATATTCAGAAATCTGAGGTCTTTCTCTTTTTGTTCTTTTCTTAAATGGCACTTTAAAGAAAATATATTTTGTTCTGAGTGTAGAAAAATACAAAATATTAACAGACTCTAACAAGATATTCTCACGTTACGCAGTCTACATAAACTTTTTTCATTCAATTTTCCCTTTCTAGCTCCTGTTGTTGAAAATGGTATATTATTATTCTCTTTTTCAATCATATAAGAATATTGATAAACTTTTTTGAGGAATCAGGGAGCAATAAACATAAGCTGTTTTCTATTTCCATTAGGAAAATAAAAATGAAAATAAGCATGATTTTGAAAGAATAGAAAAATGGCTCCTGTTTGGTATGAGAAAATATTTCCAATTTTCATATTTTATATGCGCTTTATGGCATAGTAGAGAAAATAATAACATGCATTACAGTTGAACATGAAAGAAATATTTGGAAATAAATCTAAATATAGCATCAATTTGAAAGTAATAAAGTATCTCTTTATAGCTAGAAAACTATATTTTGTTGATACTTAAATACCATAATTTACATGCTAACATAAATTCAAATAAATATGTATACATAAATGTGTATGCACAAACATAAACTCATATATAACTACATCTAAATGTATACATATTTGTACATATGTACATATATTTTACGCAAATCTATCAACACATATATAAGTACATGCAATTATAGATACATATATATATGTATCCTTCACAAAACTATATATACACACATATATGCTCATATACTTGCAAAAGTATCTGTATATAAATATCATATACAATATATAGTTAAAAAGAATCATATACCTAATACACAGCTTTCAATGTTTCCTCAGTAGTTCTATTTGTACTTAATTATCATCATTACAAGTTTGTTTCAGAGTTCAACTGAGATACTATGCAAGCAAACATAAAGTACAACAGACAGATATTTAAATATTTATATACATTACATACATGACATGAAATAGATAAACATGTACATTCATATACATAATTTCATACATAAATATATATATATATATAGATATACGTACATCTGTCCATTTCCATGCATACACATATGTATGCACACATCAATATAGATAAACATATACATACTTTACTTATTTTCTTGTCTGTATATCTTGTGTGCATAACCCCGCATGTACACATATACATCTAACTGATGTAGGATAGGAATCTTCTGTATGATCTTTATGTATCACTAAAGGCATGTATCTTATTTCGGAACTTTTAGAGTATAACAATACACTGAACCTCTGATCAACTTAAGCTTTTGAATAATTAACCACATACATTTATTTCACATAGTAATAGATCAGGCATCCAGAATTAGAATTTTGCTGCTCTATTCCCGTTTTGCAAAGGGGCAATAGAGTCATACTTGATTAACGCTTTCATGCTAGAAATCATATGAGTGAGAGGACATGTAAACATAAACAATAAATTACATCGTTTCCTATTGACTTAGTTTTTTACATAATTACTCAAAAAATTATCTCACAAGAACTGTCAGGAATAAGCTTATTATTGATTTACAATTTTTTTTAAATAAATTGTTGGTTTACAATTTTTATTTCTTAATTTAGCCAACAGTCAATTTTCTTTTCCTTTTTTTCTATCTTTTTAAACCTTAATTTGTTCGTACCACATATATACCCACATTCGACATACATATGTACAAACATACATAAATTACATATATATATTCATAGTCCTAATTTTGGTTATAGATAATTTCTTTTTATCCTTTCATAACAACAAAAAGGAGAGGAGAATGACATGTGTTCAGACCCTAAAAGACTCGGGTCAAAATGATAAAAAAGCTACTGAGGAAGGTAGTAAGGCACTCTTGGTTTATTATAAAAAGAAAAAAATTGCTGAGCTGAGCTGGCATACCAGAGTTGAGTATTTAGAAATGGAATAATTCTGTTATTATAGCTGGTAGTTTTACACCAGTAGTAGTTACTATTAGGATTTCCTCTATGTTATGGTCTGTCGGATTTTTCTGTATTTTCATACTAGAGTGAGAATTTAAGAGAATGCAGTCCTGTAATGGGCATATTACAATTTGCCTACCAACATTTTTGAATTAATCAACAGTATCCTTTCTAAATTCTCTCCTCTCACCACCTCTTCTCCTTTTCTTCTCTCAAGCTAACCCTAAAATATCTCCTCCTCTCTTTTCTACTCACCTCCAAAACTTCTTCTCACTCTCTTTCATCACCTCACACAAGTTCACAGCGGAGTTCATGTCTGGAGCTCCTAACCAAAAATAATGCCATCAAGTTCTAAATTCAACAACAAACAAATTTTCTAAGTTCACAAATCGGGAAAATGAAAAATGTTTTCATTTTTTCTAAACTGAAAATAAAACTAGAAAATAGTTTGTTATACAAGATGCACATTAAATTACATGAATGCAGTTGACGAAAACATACCACTACCAATATCAACTACCAAAGGTTGAGCTGGATTGTAGTAGGCAACATTCCAATCAATCTCGAGTGGGTATGACTACAGAAAGCATGAACTTTTAACAATTAGAGTTATATTTAGAAAGAAGTATACAAAATCTCAAACTTTTAAAAACTTTGACAAAGCTGCTCAACAAAGCTTAAAATTTTTGGTCGAGTAGAGTTTATAAGCTCTTAAGAAACTTAAGACTTTTCTTACCTAGAGAAAAGCTTACAATCTAGCAATTTATTTTATAAGCTGATGTTGGATAGCTTTTTTGTTAGAGCAATGAGTGCTCTACAATAAATTGGTGATGACCAAATAAATGATAATATTATCCTAAAATGTTGCAGCCCCGAGCCAAGGATCTGGTCACTAGAAACCACCATACTTCTAACCCATGCAGTTTCCCCTTTCTCCCAGAAAAACTGTCCCAGTAATCTGAACAGCTACACAGTCTCTTTTCCCGACAAAATAATCATTGACCTAAAACCCCTTCCATTTTCACTTACATTGACACAATCCACCTTCTCACCCAATGGCAATATGTCAAAAGTCTTCCTATCAATGGCAAGAACCTTCTAGATCAGGGACGAGACAGGGGTGCAAGCTCGAGGAAATGCTCTGACAGCCAAGGGTAATTGGAGCAGTGGAGAACCCAGTGAAAATGAGAATGATATGAAGATAGGAAGTAGACTTTTGATCTGGTAACTCAACAAAGTCTTCAGACCATACCAGCCATAAACCCAACATCCAACAGAGGAAGCACTACACTATAAAGCTGTTCTCATGCTAACTCAATGATCTATGAATGTAAAGAACAGACATAAAAACTCATTCATTCATCAATTTCTGTTGTTCAGGCATATCACAATTAATCAGGCCAGACGGAAAAATTCAGCTATATATATATATTTGCTAAATAAGCTTGTACAGCTTTAAACTAATCACACGCTTATGCTCTACAACTCATAAGCTTCTCTATTATGCTAAGTCAAACATACTCTAATTTCTTTATTTGAATGGATGAATTAAATTAAAGGCCCACCCAAAGAATCAAATGCATCCCACCTTTAAACTGCATAATTCAAGAAAATTAACTTACTGCCGTCATAATTACAACCACATTGTTAGCAACCAATAAACCCAAGGATTTTATTTCTCACAATGACATATTAGAGCGGATTGGAGAGGAATAGGTCATAAGATTAAAAGGTCTTCTAATTGACTTACAGACATAGATATCAATACCAAACTCTTATTCTAAATGTAAAATTCTAAAGGTTAAAGTCACCGAAATACCTCCAGAAAAGCCTGATTTGGGCACTGATATGATAAAAGAGCCCAAAACTTTTGTTTGGAAATGCACTTTGAAAACCAAAGTTATATGAAGTGAAGCATCTTCACTCCATTACAGGGATTTAAAAACCTTTCTTCTCTGAAGTACCAGAGAATCTAAGCGTGACAGACAAGAGCTTAAGCAACAAAACAATTGTCTTCATTAAAACAACAGAAAATTTCTTCCCTCAACTCTCTTTTTTACAGTAGTAAAAGTGAATGCAGGCAAAGTTTTAACATACCCTATCTAAGGCCATGACCGCAGGAAGCTTTCTTCCTTTCAGAAACTCCCATGCAACTGAACCATGCTCTACCATATTAACAACTGGAACATAACTTACTTCCTCTGCTATAGCAGAACATGCCGCATTCCCAATAACAGTTATGTCAGAATCATTTTTACTCTGTTTACGAACCATTTGAGCCAATCTAGACATTCCACTTGTATATGAACTTGAGAACCTGAATTTCACAGGACCAATCCATAGAATTTTCTGCAAAAGTTCGAGAAAAATTATTCAAGGAACATGAGCATGACAAAAGCAGCAGCAACAATGGGTGAACTAAGTCAAAAGCAATCTGAGAACAAGATAGCATCATGAAATAAAACAGATAACTGAATAAGAAAGCATCTAGAATGTGTTCTCTTCACTTCCTATTGAATTCCTAGTTCTAATTCTTGTAATAGTCTTAATATGCATAATTAGAACATTACTTGCTTTTGAGTTACACCAGGCTCACTTGATATCTTCTGATGGCGGGAAATTCAACCCCTAGCTTGAAAGGTGGAAGGATAGTCACTCAAATAAAACAAATTATATTCTAATTGTGCATATTAATACTAATATTAAAATTAGAACCATGAACTAAATGAGAAATGAACCAAATGCAACTTTAGTCATTTCTCTATCAACTCCCATTTTCATTAAAACACCTTGATAGTAAAGATTTATGTCTAATCTAGCCAGTGGTTGAGAAAATATTATCATTGACATTTAAATTACCAGAAAAACACATAAAAGCACAAGTCCAAAACAAAATAATACAAATGCTCCAAAGTACAAAATGAAAAGATTTTGACTTGATCAATTCTTTTTTTGTTTTTGAAATAAAAAGTGTAGAACTATATTAACATGGTACCAAACAACTGGGAGTACCACCCTTATACATAAAGTTTTACAATGTAACTAGTGAGTCAATAACATGCCCCAAATCCACATCACTAATCATATCATGCTCTAAACAATAAAAACCCAAAATTGAGTGGATCAATTTTCAGCATATCATATTCAGATTTAGCTAAAATTATACTCATGTTTATAACTCTTAAGCAGAAAATACCAACATACAGAAAACACCACTAGAAACACTAAAATATCAATTCCTTTCTTACTTTACCTTGCATTTGGTAAGAAAAGAATTAATTTCTTCCAACGACCTTGGCCCAAGATCAACTGGCATCCAACCTAGTATGAACGAAATTAGGATAAGTGATGTAAAGTGAAAAATGTCTTTGTTGTGAAGTTGGAAGGTAAGGAATGAGAGCTATATATCCAATGGCTTGCTATACTGTATCAATGACAAACTACATATTACTTTCTGGTAGTTTTGCTTCTAGTTGCATCTAACAGGTGGAAAAGAAATAGTACTAATCGTCTTAATCACCAAACTATCCCTGATATTGGATCCCACCAAGCACCATACAAGTTATAATAAAAGATTCGTGAACTGTAAGCAGCATACAAACTCAGCCCTTCATGCTAGATTTGATGGGCTAATAATCATGAGATTGCATACCCTTATAACAATGAGGTGGAAACAGAGAACGATTTTACTAGGAATGACCACATCTTATAATACTTAATATAGCTGATTGAACATATCTACAAACAAATGATGAGCTTACAGCAAAAGTGATGCAAGAGATATCTATAAACCGGATGTATAGGAGCAACAGGGAAAAGGAATAAAGCATAATAAATCCTGGATATTAAAATATTAGAGATAAACAAGGGATATAGTAGTTCACCATTTTACATTTATGACAGTGACATTTATGTTGTTTCACTACAATCCCAATTCAAATTTATGCGCCAGATATAGATATATTGTTATTTCCATCTCTAACTTGAATATCACCAGTCATTCCAATTGAAAAACTAACCATATCTGTGACTTCCAACTATTACAGATAATATGTACCAGTCAAAAAGTCTAGTAATAAGCCTAGTTTATTCATCTATAAAAGTCATGTTGTTCTACCCCAATCCTTATTCGTATGATGTTGTTGATGTAGTATCTCCTTCTTGCTCCCTGCTAAAATATCATTCTTCTTTCCCATTTAAGAACATAATATTTTTCCTTAACTGCCAACAGTTAAAACAAATGTATGTGCGCCGATATCCCAATTTTTAGATGCTAAAATCAGACTGCTCAATAGATTTTATACCATATGGTTTCTGATTATCAGCTTATAAAGCTAGTTCAACTAAGATATCGTGCCAACAGTTTCATCTCCAATGACTCCATAATAGATAGTACTAAGTTTCATCTCCTCCTTAGAGGATACTGGAGCAGTTGTTGATATGCTAATTAACATATAACATCCTTTTGTATATTGGACGATACCTTCTTGGTACCTTTTAATCCGAATCTTCTTTTATTTCAAAAAAAAAAAAAAAAATTTTGCAAAAACATTTGATAAAAAAAAAAAAGAGAATACATTTTTTTTTATAAAAAATAAATCAATATTACTTACAATCATAGACATATGCCAATATACGATATGGTAACTTGATTTAGTTTGATTTGGTCTGTGCTTAAGCATATAGCAAACAATATGCCAGAGATGGAAAAAGCTATTATAATGTAATATTTGAAAAAAAAAAAGACTAAAATAACCTAAACGTTGTATAGAGTTACAGGCCTGGACACTAAACCAAAAAAAATGCAAAATAATTATTAACAACTATGGAAGTCTATTGCAAAAATGATTAAGTTTAACAATCAGTTTTGCGAAAACTAGAGAATTTATCTGCAAGCCAATTAATGTAACTGAAAGCATCAAACCAATAAAAAATTTAAAAAGAAAAGAAAAGGAAATCAATTTCTTCCAGGCTGAAGAAGCAAAAATAAATATATAGAATGCCATGGTCGATGTAATTACTATCTCACCATCCAAAATTCCTTGGGCAGGAAATATTTCCAAATGTTTTTCAAGATCATTCACACACCAAAAGTCTTTTGGACATAAAATAGGTATGTTTCTATCATGTGCCAACTTGACTATATCTAAAGCGGCTTCATGTGCCCCACGTTCCAATAAATTTGAAGGGACAGCTTGTCCCAAAGCATGCATTATTTGGAATGATATTGGTCCAATCAAAATCAACCCATCACATCTAGAAGCCAAAAATTGCAAAGCAGCTGCTTTATCATATATATTGCCGCCTCCAATCTACATTCAGAGAAGACACAATTGACAATTAAAGAACAAACACTAACAGACAAAAAATGCCCAAAACTTTATTTAAAAAAAAGGATAAGAGGTAGGTACATACGATAGCAGCAAAAAGTTTCTTGTTAGCTTTTATAGCATTCTTTAGCTGGGAGAGGCATTCTTCAAAGTAAAAACCAGCCACACATGCACCACAAAAGCGAGCAACCCCAACAGTTGATGCAAGGACTTTATGGGACCGGGAAAATGAGTCATTAACAAAGATATCAACTCCAGATGACAATAATTTGGCAAACTTTGAACAGTTAGCAACTTCCTCTTTAAACTCAGAAAGATTCTCAAGAAGAAGAATTTCAGCTTCGTCAATGACTTCTCTCTTTAATGACATGCCAAAAGATAAGCCTTTTACTGAAACCACTTTGTATTGGAGAAGTGATGATAAGATGTCTGAAACATAGAGCACATAATATTTAACTGGATAGCAACTTATTGCCATGGCCAAAAGTTCCTATACAAAACCCGGGTTTCAAAATTTCATATCTCTCTTTTCCATTTGAGTTTTCCAATATTGCAATAAATATGCAGTAAAAACAAAGGCAACGATATCCTACTTGGTAAAGTTTTTTATCTGAAACAATCAACAAGAGTTCAGATCATAAGTGTAAACAAATTAAGCCCTCATACCTGGAATTGATTCTTCAACAAGCTTTGAAGTAATTTTCTCACTCCAGTCACTGACAAGAATTATTTTGGCTCTGGCTTCAAGTAAATATTTAATTGTGTAGAGTGCCTTGGAAACTGATTTAGAATTCCACTCTAGTTCCTTCTCAAGCAAAATTGTGGAGTCAAATCTAACCATGACAACTTTAGCAGTAAGCTCCTCCATTGGAATTTCTCTAAGAGATTGTATAGATGGGAAGTCACCTGATAGTACTCCATTGCAAATAGTGGTCTAAATAAAGCCAGTAAGGAGAGCATTATTACAGTGAACCACGAAGAAAATTTTCCTTCATGAATTCAAATTGCTTCCAATCAGTTACAGTTATCAGTTCGAAATATATTTCTTAGCTATCATATTTCCTTCCCCTCATATACATTCCAAAGGAGTGCCAACCATGAAAGGGAACTTATAAGAGAGAATTACACAGAATACTAGTGAGGTACTTTAGACAATCTCCATCTTGAAAGGCATGCCCCTTACATAAAATATACAGGTACTCTAACACACACAAAAGGAGGAGCCCTCAAATGCTCTTTGTTCCTTTGCTTCTGAATGATCCAAAGAGGATTAGGGATACAATCTCCATCCTAATCCTACCTGCTTGAATTCCACGCCAAGCCCACAACTCAGCCTCTATATAGAGTCGAACCACCCAGCTAATTTAGTGAACGTGAACGTCTACTTTGTTCTATTTTTCAGCCTCTATAGATTCCAATCATATGCATACAAGTACACGGACACATACATACACATAGATATCATATATGGATTTCATAATCTATTGCTCACAACAACACTCTTTAATATAAACTTTTTATCACCATACACAAATGTTATGTAATTACAGAGATTAACCATATCATTGTAATTAGAATCACTGGCATAATAGTTGAAAGGCTTAACCATATCATTGTAAGGACAAAAGGAAAATAGCCGAAAAAGGTACCTCTTTGTGAAGTGAGCTTTTAACATGATCAAGTTCAAGCACTTTCTGCCCACCTGCCAAGATGCTATTCCAAAGAATCAAACATGGTAACAAGATAAAGCAGTGTAATCTGTGCAGTTCTAAAGTTATTTACTTAAATTGGTAACCTTGCAAGGACGATTTTCGACAAAATTGGTTAGGCAATTTTCCATTTCTAGTATATGAGCATGAATTTTGTTCAAAACACGTCAGAAAATTGCGGGGACAAGTGAAAAAACTGGGTTTGCTAATCAACAGAATTCCATTAAGAAGGTACAGAGAGTGACCCATCCCTGCTACTGCTTGATGAGAAGCCTCTTTAACTCTTTGAAGCAACACGAGAAACAGGAAAACAAAGACCCAAAAACCAAAGTTAATGAGAAGCGAAAAGAGGTGAAAGAGGCATAAGAAGTAGTGATAAGCAGCGCATTGATGAAGACAGAAGAATAATTTTGAACTTACCTAATCTGCAATCAAATTGTCGAGAAACTAGGGTTAGCTGGTTCCCATTTGGAGAACTTGTCACTGAACTTCAATGGGTAGTAGCCACTGGGCCTTGCGCTCTTCCGACAACGGTCAGAGAAAAGGTTGACCCTGAGAGAATTTCTGTAAAAGCAAAAATAAAATATTATTTTTATCCATATAAAACTGTTTATATTGCAATGACACCATTCTAGTAGATTTAGACACGACACCGTTCTACTAGTTTTGAACCTTTACAAAACGGCGTAGTTTCATCGTTTGTTTTATACGTTTACTGTGAGGAGAACATCGACGGGACGGCAGAGAACAGAATCGTGCTTCGGTGGTTTAACTCAATCACTGGGAGCTCCCAAGTGACAGAGATCAGAAATTCAGATATTTCTATTCAGAGAAGAAGAAAAATTTCCTTCGAAAGATGGGTCTGGGTTTTATCGTTGGCGTCTTGGGAGTCCTAATTCTCAGTCACGCCGCTTATTCAACCATTCAATGTAATTTTCTCATATTTACGCATATATGCATCTATCTCTCTGTGTCGAGGTTTTTCAATTTTTTTGTTTTTCTTTTCAGATAGAGGATTGTTAAAGATTATGGAGGAGGAATTTTCCGGGCCTCCTACGAATGTAAGTGTTAGATGTTCTCTTCCTACCGGTTTTTATCTAGTATCTCATTTTAATTTTTATTTATCTTCGATGGATTTTCATATTTTCTTGTTTGATTCTGCGCAGGTGGTGCTGGAATTGATTATGGGGTT
>NW_019014636.1:516805-527361 GCF_000150535.2 Carica papaya
TGTATTCTGGGTTGCAGGATAGTTTCTTTACCAGAGAACTTAGACTTCATGATCTTCAATCATCGTGGGAAGCTCTTTCCTCCTAAAGTAGACTTGAAATTGAAATGCTGATGACATCTCCACAGAGTGAAAGGATATTTTTCAGGTTTTAATTGAGGTGAATGCTGCTAACACTGGGGGTTGCTAAACTTTGAAGGATTGGCCAGCATGTGGCATGTTAAATTTATTTTGCTGTTCGCCACTTTTTAGTTGCTCAAGATTGGTTTGTCTCCGTCTTCTCTTCCATCTGCAATTACTCGAGACTTTTTTTGCTGTATGTTTGACCATTATTAAGGAGATTTTCGTTAATTATGTCAAAAAAGCACCAGATCTTGAAGATTCAGGGCCGCTGTTTGGGACCTAAATTGTCTGAGGTTGTTTTGTTCTTCCTTTCTAATTTCTAGCAGTAAACGCAAAAGTGGCTTAAATATACAGCGGATCACGTCAATTTCTCTTTTGCAAAATTTCTTGTTATCGCTTCAACCAGTATGATAATTGGTTTAGATGCCAGTAATAGTTTATCAGCTTCTTTCTTTATGAAGCTGTCCCTTCTTCTCTTTTTCAAGTATGCTATTTAGTTCTTTTCTAACGCAGCTTTTACGAAAAGTAGAGATCACGGAGGTGGAGAAAATCCCGTGGTTTGTACCTGTAGTTAATTTGGTTACCTGTAACTCTTAGCAAACTATTAAATTAGTTCTTGTACTACTTCAAATTAGTTCATATGCTGTCTTCTTGTAACTATGACCTACGTACTTTTTAAAAGTTTTTAATTTAGTGATGGATTATTAATACATACTAATATCATTAATGAAAATGTCATATGGATTCAGTGTTATATTTTGATTGTGCTAATATTCACTTTAGATGTCACGCATCTGAAGCATTTGATATGAAAAAAAAAAATTATAAAATTAATTATAATAATAAAAAATTTAACCTAAAATTTGATTTTTTTTTTTTTTTAAAAAAAAGGCATTTCACCTGCGGATTAAGTGTTTGTTTTATTTTATATTTTTAATTTTTAAAAAAATTAAATTTTTTACACATCAAATATCATATCTTTAAATATGTGGCATTAATATAGATACTGATTTAATTTAAATATTATATGCGTTCAACTTGAATACATGTATCACTTCCATTAAAAGTATCAGCGTGCATTAATAGTTAAAGATTAAATCAAAAATTGTTTAAAAGCACAAAAATTAAAATTACAAAAACAAATAATATAATAATTAATTTGAACGTTTTAAAATAATATAAACTAATTTAAGAACAATTTATTCTAAAATTCAAAAGTTAAAGCAAAAATTTGTGTCTTAATGTTATTAACTACATTTCTCTTCACTTTATCCATGCATAAGTTGATATCCCAAAAGCAGCAATTGATCTCTTTCCTTAAATCCCTTCCCTTACAATTTGCATTCCAAGATTACAAGAACTACGGCTATTTCTCTAAAGATTGTAGAGAGTTTATTGGTTGTGATGAAGACTATTATTTTTCTTTCCCAATCTCCCTTTGTATATCCAAGATAATAGATATTCAAGAGAGGTCTTTTCTCTTCTAAATTTTATTAAAAATTTATAACAAATATTTTGTAGCACCCGGGAAAAAAAAAAAAAAAAAAAAAAAAAAAAGAAGGGGGGGGGGCCACGTCAGCAGCCACGTCAGCAGTCCCGGCCAACCGGGGCCTGCCACGTGGCAAGATCGTGTCACTCCAAAAGGAGCCACGTTGGCGATCCGCGTGGGTGCGATCCGACGGCCCAGATCAATCGCGCGATCGGACGGTCCAGATTCAAACGCACGGACGGCCCAGATCCAATCAAAAACGAACGGCCCAGATTAAAACGAAACGAACGGCTGTGATCAAAAGGCAAGGGGTTATAAATAGAACCCCCACACCAGACCACAAACCCTAGCCGCCAGCCGCTCGCCGGAGAAGACGAACCAGAGGCCGACCGCCGCCACCCGCCGCCACTCGCCGCCGCACCGGGGAAATTTCCGACCGCCGATCGAGGTAAATTTCATACCCCCGACTCGTTTTTCCCCACTGATTCCTCCTATGGCCAAATCGAAGCCGAAATCCCGGCCAAACGGCCGGAATACGCGGCCGAAGCCCAACGGCGCCGCCGCGCCCCCTCTCGGTTTTTGCCTCCGACGAGGCCCTTCCCGGCCTCCGTTCGATGCAATTTTTATATCACCGTGATCACCATTCTTTTCTCTACAGGTTGACCGAAGCCAAATCACCAAAACACGAACCTCGCCGGAGAGTCGCTGCACCCGAGAGCGCCGCCGCCGGTAAGCTCCGTTTTTCCGTGATTTTTTGGCCCCCCGAGGGCCCTAGGGTTGTTTTCTGACAAGGACCAATGCGAGCGTGGCCGAATTCGGCCGAAAACGGCCGAAAACAGCCAACCCGAGGCGACTCGCCGCCGCCAGCGGCGGCGCCGTCGCCGGAGCACGGCGGAGCCGCCGTGCCGGAGTTGCGATTTGGGCCGAAAGAGCCCTGGGCCTAATTTGGATTTTTTTTGGAACACGTGCAGTACTCTTAGTGTGTTTCAGTTTCCCGGGAAAAAAATTCAGGAAAATTAGGGACGGCTGCAGGCGCACTGTGAATCGTATTCGGATCTCGAAAACAGTAAGACCCCTCACCTATTTCCTATCACGGTATTAAAGTTCAAAATGATAAAACGGTATTTCTTGAATTAACGAATGTGTGAAATTGCTTAAGGTGGCTAATGGAGCCCGAGTCTAGTGTGATTGGTGATTTACTGTTATTTAGCCTGTTTACAGCTTTAAATGCAAAATGAGGTTTGATGTGTTCATTTTACAGATTTGTGTGCATATACTACGTTTTTATTAATCATGGGTTGAATGACTGAAAAACTGATACTGTATGTTGTCTGTTCGGCATGAATTACTGTTTTGCTTGTTTGTATGTGAATTGATGATGCTGACTGAGGAAAAGGAAAATGAAAGATTGTGTAGACTGATAATTGTATTATGGGAGTCAGCCTAACTAGATATCCTGGGAGATGGTGGACGGACCAGGTCCGTAGGGAACCCTACCGGGATTGTGGTCTCACATGCCGGACGGGGTATGAAGATCTTATGGTTTTGGCGCCCATACCGGACGGGGTATGGGGACGGCCCGTTTCACCCTCATACCGGACGGGGTATTGAGGTTGATGGTTTTGGCGCCCATACCGGACGGGGTATGGGGACGGCCCGTTTCACCCTCATACCGGACGGGGTATTGAGGTTGATGGTTTTGGCGCCCATACCGGACGGGGTATGGGGACGGCCCGTTTCACCCTCATACCGGACGGGGTATTGAGGTTCATGATTTTGGCGCCCATACCGGACGGGGTCTGGGGACGGCCCTGGAAACTGATTATGAATGTTAAAGGTTAACGGGTAGCGGAACCCCTATGGACCCCCACGGATACTAGTAGGCTGGTAAATGAGAAAAAGATATGTTGTACAATGATTGAATTACAAGAGGCGTGATAAGTGTTATGTTTTACAGCTTATATTATTCAATGATTATGATAATGTTATTGTTTTTCTTATATTGTTTTCATAAATTCCACCGAGGTAAGTGGATGGTAAAGGTTTTCATGTTAATAAACGAGTTTATTGTAAATTATGCTCCATTGGTCTTTTTGTATTTTTCTACCCACCTTTACCTCCGTGACGGTGAGATATCGTGATGTTCTTACTGGGCTAGTGTAGCTCACTCCTTATTTAACCATTTCAGATCAGGAAGACATGGTTCCCGAGCCCGTTCCGCAGGAGGACGACGAAGGGGATGCCTAGAGACTCTGTAGTCATCTCATAGTTTTATTTTCGAGTTTCTCTCTTAGTTAGTTTAATCTTTTATATTTTAAGTACGTTTTTGGTTTTTCGTGTAAGGGATGTTAACTGAAATTTTGATCTCGCTTCCGCATTTGATATATTTAAATACTCATTTCATTTTAATATTTCCGGGGCCGTTACATATTTAATCTCAAATTATGATTCACTGTTTATGTAATAAGATCATAGATCTAGATCCAAGATTCAAACTAAATATTTATTATTTCCTCAATAAGATTCATATCAAATATTTAAAACCTCTAACTCGTTCACATAGGAAGAGTGATTCTCAAAAAATATTTTTCCAATTCATTTTACACTTATTTTATTATATAGAAGATGAATCATCTAATCATATACGAGACACATGAAAGAAGGAATATAGTATTAAGTCATAACTTAAACTAACAATATGTCACTCAAAAAGTAGTGTTTACTATTTTGTATTGTTTATATTTATTAGAATAAGTACTCTTGAATTCCTTTTAACACGAATTATAATCAAACCCTCAAAGTCGCCAAGATAATATAATTCTTGTGTTATATTACTTGAATGAAGATGCAAAATAATTGAGTTTCAACCTCTATCAACTTAAATTAAATAACAAAAACAAATAGAATAATTACAAGAAATTATGTAATAAAAAATTATGTTTAAATAATGTTCTATCCAAAATAATATAAAGGATGACAAATAAAGGTAAAAACAAACCACAAAAGCAAGAGTCTTACATTAATAGTAGATTATGTTGCACTCTTAGTGTATAAAGCACGTAATGTGGTACTGCTGTAAGCCAAGCTGTTGACGGTATCATGAGCCAATCTGAAGCGGAAGAAAAAATACGATATACTTTATTGTTAAATCTATCTTTTATAGAAGATTTAACAATTTATGGATTGGTTGTCACATTAGTGTTTTTATTTGCGAATCTTTTTGTTTAATCCTACAAATTTGAAATTTATATATTTTTTTTCTTATTTTATGGATTGGGACTTGCTCCTTGCTTTTTCGAATTATATCAAGATTTCACTCGTACAGTTATTTATTCGTTAAGACCATAATCCACGGAATGACTAATTTGAGGATGAGGAATTAGCACACTAACTCACTTTCTTCCTTCTCCCCTCTTATTTTTAGTCCAATGAAAATCTTTTTATTTGTTTTATGGAGTGTTGTAAAATAAAAATAAAAAAAGTATTTTGAAATCGACATGACGTAACTTGAGTTAATGCTTCATTTCATCAGTATCATTTCTCGTTTAAACCCTTAATGCTCAATAAATTAATAATAAAAATGTTGTCCACTATTGATATGCATATTTAGTCACTCTTATATTTAAAATATAAATAGGATTAACATAAACAATTAAAACATGTGCATAAATAAAATTAAAAAGTAAAAATTTATGTGCATAAATACATATTCATCTTAGTGCAATCAAAAGTAGAGTTTCGTTTTCTAACAATTAAGCACTTTACATTAGATTTTTTTTCTTCTTACCATTTATTTATTTTCTGTTTACTGACCTATTCTTTTTCTTTTTTAGGATACTTGATTATCTGTAACTTCTTTTTTATCAATACTTTTTTTGGTGTTTATTATTTTATATAAAAAAAAAAACAGTTTTAGATTACCTTTTAATATTTTCTTATGATTTAACATAATTAGTATATCTAAAAGATTTTTTTTTGATGTTTTCCTAATGAATTACGATATACTTTATCATATCAGAAAAATTATGTATAATTTTTTATGGTTTTTTTGCTTTTGAATACTTTTTTTACCCCTATTTTACAATTTTTAAAAGCAAGGAAGAAGCATAAGTCTTCTTCTTTGACCTTTCCCAATCTTAATGAAATAACAAAATAATTCATCTAAAATGTCGTCTATAACATTTAGGAAAATATTTGTTGATCGAGCTGGTTAAGAAAATTAACTTAGATTTGGATAGAAATGAGTTGGGTGAGACTAAATGGTTAAATAGTTTTTTTCATTTTTTTTTTTTAAATTTTTGGGCTAGATGCTTATTTGCATGTGACGAATTAGGCATCTTTTATGACTTTAAATAAATAAATAAAAATTATATTTACCATGTTTGCTAATTGTAGAAGTTAAGTATTATCCGATCTAAATTGAAAAATTAATTAGATTGACAAGTTCGGTTTGAACCTAATCGGAAAGTTTTTGAACTGAAATTTCAATTATATATGAGTTCAGTCTTAATTTTTTAATATTAAAAATTAAAATAAATATATAAATAATAGTTTGTATATTATATATTATATAAATAAAATATTTAAATAACAAATGTAAAAAATTAAATCTTTAAATAAATTTCAGTTCATTTTGTTTCAAGACTAAACTCAAATTTTTTGATCTGGTCTCATCTGAATCCAAGTTCCACTTTGATTTTGGTCCAATTACAAATTGATGCTCACCACTAACTAATGAGCTGTAGAAGTTAATAAACTTACATAAAATCAACTAAAATTAATTTATTCAATTTTTAACCAAAATTTGTGCAGTGTTCTCTTTTATTTATTTTATTTTCTTCTTCTTCTTATATTCTTATTTAATCTTTAAATTAAAAAAGGAGATTCCACACGGCGTCGTATTCTGTTTCGCCTTGATTTTCTCTCTCTTAGCTTTTGGGATAAAACCAGTATCCCCGCAAACGGAGAAGCCTGCGGCTACTAGAGAGCACGAGTAGCAGAGAGCATAATCGAAAATGGAGAAGTACTTTGGAAACGCTTACAGGGGCGACCCAGGAGTTCCTCATGCCGACGCGGACCGGTTCGTGAACATATGGATCGGGTCGGCTGCTTTCTCTGTTCTTACATGGATCAATCCCTACATGTGGCAACTTTCTAATCAATTCAAGTATTTCCTTTCTCTCTCGTTCAATCTAAAAGAGGGTTTTGAGTGTCCTTAATTGTTTCTTCTTGGTAGCTTTAATATATTCCCTCATCTTTTCTACTGATTATGCCAAGAATTTTTGTCGTCGCTTCTGATATACAGTCAGTGACAGTGTATTATTCAGTTTATTTAATGGGGAGTCATTGTAATTCGTGTAAATAGACGTATAAATTGTTTTTGGTTTAATGGTTATTCAGAGAAAGGGGGCTCTGTTCTAGAATTGATGCTAATTAATTCCTTAAGATTGCTTACCTGCAAGCATTGATAAAAGCAGGCGGATCATTTTCGCCGGGGTATAGGAAACTAATGCAATTTGATATCTTGTAGGATGCATAAGTTTGTCATACTATAATGAAAAAGAAATAAATGATGAGTTGATTAGGACGATGCATTTTCTTCACTGATTTATTTTTTAGCTAGTCATTGATAAGATAATTTCCTTGAGAAAATTTAGTCGTAACTGGTGTATACTCAGTCCAATACTTCCTTAAGCTAGTCGAATAATATTTCAAACGAAGAAAATAACACCCATTGGGGCAGCTGTAAGTGCTAGGTTTTCAATCTCTTCTTTCTCATGCTTGTTTAGTTAGTATTGCAACCACTGTGGGTGAATTAATCAGTATACTGCCCAGTTCATGGCATCATTCTCTGGCTAGCTTTATACCAAAAGCTGTAGGGAATTTATCTGTCTTTAGGGAACAAAAATTTCTTTCATCAATACTTCCGATTATTTTCAAATGGAGCTACTGAACTTCATTATCATTTCTAGGGTTTCCCTTCAAATATTTTTTAATTTGAATTTCTTTTATTGCTATGTAATGCATGTTTCGGTTCAATCCTGTGTTTAACCTTGACGGAACATGCTAAAGTAGAATGAATAATGTCAATGTAGATGCAAATTTTTTTGGCTTTGATAACTAAAGACATAAGGGACTTGTGCGAAGAACCTCATGATACTTTACTTTCACATACATGATATCTGATGTGTGAAGAACCATTTGGTTCCTTTAATTATCAGTTCAGAAATGGTACTCCTCGTTGAGTTTAAGAAACTTGTTGAGCTATATTTCCCTACTTTGACGTACCTCTACTCCTTATTGGATGTGAGACATCTCATTATGCATTCAGGGAATGCTAAAAGGAACAAAATTAGCTTACAGAACTTACAGCTTGGAGTTAATCTATTATAACAATTTAGACAAATTACTATTTTAGTCCTTGAACTACAAATCATGTCACTACTGTGTCCCAATAAACTTATAAATTTATTCAAATATGTGATTTTCAATGAAATATTTTGTAGAAAGAACAAAATCTCTTTTTGTTGTGTTAGATGTGAATTAGGACTGCGAACTTGGAAAAGAAAATCTAAAAAGATGGTTATTGTCGGCATGTCTTCTTTTTTTAAGTTTCATGGTTATAATTTAAATGGAAGAAATTGATTGTATTATCAACTTTCATTTGCACTTGCTGTAACTCTAGAGACTAGATCTAGATAGAAAGTTTTAAAAACCAAAAAATAAACAAAATATAGATAATGCATAAAGAACTTCCACTCTCTGTTTAATTTTCATGATTCTGTAGAAAAGAATCCAAACAACTGCATATTTGAGGATCAGATTATAATGGAAAGAAATGCTTTTAGGATTCAACTATAAATGGGTCGGAGCTCAAAGGTTACAATTATAATGTACCCTAACAATTGTATATTTTTCTTCTACCATCCCTAAAGTTCTAAACTTGAATTTAGATAGGCCTGCTCTGGGACCTGTTGGAGCTTCCATGAAATCTTGAAAAAAAGTGACAATTTTTTTTTTTAAAGTTATGAATTCTAAATTTAAAATACAGAATTTATGTTGGTCAATCAGATTGCTTTCGCTTCTCACAGCTAAGCAAAATATCTTGATTTAAGTAGATCTTGCTGTTGCCACTTCCTAGCTTGATTTTGTAGGTTGCCAGTATTTGTATTTCAATGAGAAATTTATTGGTAGTTTTGCTGATAGTTGGTGTTGTGAGAAGCCAGGAAGTTAATGCTCTTTCGTTCTTGAATGCACTTGTACCTTCTTCTTTGCTATATTTTGCAGGAATAGATTCTGCTTTTTAACCTAATGTTTGTAAAGTTTATATTTGCAGTTGGCATGACAAAGCAATGTTATTTGAGCAGCATCACTGGAAGAAGGCAAGGGCAAAGAACCAGCCATATAAATTCAAGGTTTGTTGCTTAAAACTTTTGAATCCCAAAATTGTACTATTCCATTACTTGCTGTTTGGTTATGCTAGATGGAAGAAATATATGCTCATCTTTATTTTGTTGTACTCTTTAACAGTGGAATGAGTACATGGACAAGGACCACCGAGACTCGTATTACTTTAACTGGCCTGTCTACTTCCCTTAGGTTCTCCTACATAAGAAAGGTCCATGCTATGAATGTTGTCCGCAGAAGTATTACATTCTCCCCTTTTCTTTCTTGGCTGTCTTCCTCTCTTTTCGGTTCTGATGAATTTGAAGCTGTTTCATTAATTGAATACTTTTTTGGTATTTTTTTTCTTATGATGGAAATTCAATATCTTATCCTGTGAAAGATTAAAAAAAAAACCAATGAATATAGAAACAACAGGAGGTGATGGGTTAGTTGATAATTTTATGGCAGGTTCTATTTCTCTACCAATAGCACAGTCGGATTGTTATTAGGGCTTGAAGTACATTTCTATATATGCTTCTGTCCTACATAAGGAACTTGAGTATAAATTTTTGCTAGCTAATTGCTTGGCTCAAAAAAGTTATTAAGCTAGTAGCTGAGTAGGGAATTACAAATGGGATTGTTGGACGATTCAGTCAAGCAACTGTATTATACCGAGTGATATTGGATCTTATGGGACTTTCTAGTATGATTTGTGGTTTTAATAAAATATGTTTAGTACCTTAGTACCTTAAAACTATTGATATTAATGGTTTATCTATGTGATAATGATATTTTGGGAGTCAGACTATTTCCCTCAGTTGACTCCAAAAGGATTATTAAACTAGTAGCTGGGTAATGGTATTAATAAAGCATGCATCAAGTTCCTGCCACGATCTCGGATCTTGTAAGACCTACAATTGTGATTTGGATATTGTAGGATCTTCAAATGTGATTATGGTTTTCCCTTAGTATCTTAAACTATTGATTATTTGCATGAGTTAGTGTATATTTTTAGTATTTTATGTAGGAATATTTTAAGAGACTTTACAGGAATACTTTTGGGAAACTAAACTTTAGGGATGAAAATTATCATAAAAAAAATCATGTGGAATCATGAGAAATACAAGAATGGAAGCATACCTTGATCTATAGAGCATACTATTATGCATGGATTTGGACTTTTGATTTTCTAAATTGATAAATAAAAGATTTTTCTTTATAGAAAACACGAAAGAATTTTCTATGACTCTCATTCTCTCTTGCTAATGATGAGATTGTAAACAAGTCCTCTCTCATTTAAAATTTAAGGAGTATAACCACTTTTAGCTTTCCAAATTTTCTAATTTTTATTTTGGGTCATCATAAGATTTAAAAGTTGAACTCTTGATATCTAAACATAATTAATTCTATACTTGACGTCATTGAATCTACACCTTAAAACTTTATTTTGATCACTCTTAATTAGACTTACTCTTTATGATTATTATATAATGTACAATTACTATTAATATATGTAGGTCTACTATATAATAGTAGATTATATTCTGTAGCACCCGGAAAG